>QZGG01002358.1:0-39362 GCA_006409495.1 Sedum album
GTTCTGCTTCTGCTGATACCATTTTTGGGTACTGATATGTTTGTGTCCTGACAGATGAAGTTTACAGCTCATGCAAGAAGTTAAAATGAAATGGTGGTGTCAAGTGACAACAAAAAGTTGAGCTTCATAAGATATTTACCAGCCGCTGATGTCTCCATCATGCTCATACTTAAAGGTGATAGATATTTCATAGCGCACTGAATTCTATGTGCTCCATATCTATTTTGGAAAACCACATTTTAGAAAACGAGAGCTTTGTTGGCGAGACTGAACAATTGATTTCTGTGATCAGATATCAAGTGATTGACTGCTATACCGACCTAAAAGGCTAAAACTACCTGATCATGCACACTGTGATTCCAGCTCAAAATGTTGCATTCCAGCACATTTCAAAGGTTGGCAGCCATTTATGAAGTGACGAAGGTACGTGAAGCCTTCTAGAAGCGTACAAAACATCATTAACCTAACATGTCCATATGCATGTCTTGTCTCTTACTCCATAAACAACCTCCATAAGGAATCGTTGTATTTGTCAATCTGAACAGCAAACACATTCCCACGTTACACAAATTCTCACTCAATCATACATACATTTAAAATATCCCTTTTTCAATATGTTCTTAAAAATGTCACTAAGAATTACATTCGGAAATTGCACAAGTTAAACGTCATCTCCAGAGTGGGTGAGTTGATTCAATCATCAATCAAATGATTGATTGACATTACAATGATGCGACCACGTATACATTTGATGTAAGAGTACATTAATCTTAGTCGACATGTTCTGATCATTGAGTTGGTATGTGCATTATGCTGATAGAGCTGCGTTCTTATCCTTAGCCATAAATCTTGATATATACAAATGGTTATCATTCGTACAACCTCAATTATTTTGGAGCATATATGAACTGTAAATTTGCATATCAGTGTAGACAGCCTGGAACTATAACGTGACATGCTTAAACCATTTTCACAAAACTACCAAATATTGAAATTGAATCAATCTTAACCTTCAATTTAAGAAGCAAGACCTCGGCAACCCTACCTGTTAACCACTCAATTTTTATTCGTAAATGTTTGTAGTTCAAGTTTTCTTGACTGCATATCTGTCTTGATTTAAAATGCGAACCTAATTCAATCAGATATATATAAATTATAATATTAAACATTATATCGAAAATTTTGAGATGATAAGTGAGAAATGATGCGTCTAGTGACACACGAAAATATCTGTAGTACAAGTTCTCACGATTACTTGACCAGGAGCTAGTGACTAGTAAGTCAGCACGCCTTTCTTCTATCTTATAAATCGATAAGTGGAGCAATTTGTAGTCATTTTTAGGGCACAGAATCTCTCTTTCATTTTCCCCAAATCTCTCAATCAACGATCAAATGGGTTCTTCATTTTCCGCAATTGCCGATTTCGTCACGGGCTCTTATCAATCTCCTGGCCTTGGCGACGTGCCCGAGGATTGCGTTGCGTTGATTCTCAGCCACTTAGATCCGAAGGACATATGCCGCTTAGCCACTCTTAACCGCGGATTTCGCCGCGCATCGCTGTCGGATGCTGTTTGGGAGTCGAAGCTTCCGGAGAATTATAAGTTGGTTGTTGAAAAGGTGTTTGGGGAGATGCGTGAGGATGAAGAAGGTTTAGGGAAGAAGAGGAGGGTTTACGCTTTGCTATCTCGTGCTAACTCATTTGACCATGACACTAAGGTTTGGATTACTTTCATTGCTTGAAGCTTGTGATTTTTAAGGTGTTTCTGAATTGTGGAATTGAAGTTGAGGTTATGTTTTGCAGAAAGTGTGGCTGCGGAAGAGCAGCGGGGGATTGTGTATGTTGGTTTCGTCCAAGGGATTAGCGATAACTGGTGTGGATGATAGGAGATATTGGAGTCATTTGCCTACTGAAGAATCTAGGTGAGGAGGACGTTTGCTTACATCTATTAGATGAAGCTTATTGTTGCTTGTACTTTTGTAAATCATAGGTAACCCAAATACTAGAGCACATATCTTTCGTAGTTGTTCAGTAAGTGCAGTTATTGTTTTTTCTAAGCAAGTGTGAGTGTGCCGTGTGAATCAAATTGTGTTAAGTCAGTATCGCACCTTGCTAATCATAAAATTTATGTCACATGGCTTAACATCTGGGGCTAATCCCATGTGTTTATGTATACGAGTTGTTTTTTTGAGCTATTTTTCTTCGGGTCCTAGAAATTAACTTTGATAGGACAAGTGAACTGCAGATTTGTGGATCTGACTTCGAGATTAGGCTACTATAGTTGTTTTTCCATCAAGTAATATCTAACTGTTTTTGTAATTTCCTATCTGTAGGTTTGGCACTGTAGCGTATCTTCAGCAAACATGGTGGCTACAGGTTGAAGGCGAGCTGGAATTTCCCTTCCCTGCCGGGACATACAGTGTACTGTTCAGATTGCAACTCGGGCGTAGTTCCAAAAGGTTTTGTCGTAGGGTATGCAACTCTGAACATGTTCGTGGATGGGACAAAAAGCCAGCTTGCTTTCAATTATGGGCCTCAAATGGACAGTACACAGCTACCCAACATTTCCTTACAGACCCTGGAAAATGGGTTCACTACCAAGTCGGCAACTTTATAGTAGATAAGCCTGACCAGCTCACCAAGGTCAAATTCTCCATGACCCAGATCGACTGCACTCATCCAAAAGGTGGCCTCTGTGTAGATTCTGTACTGATAGTTCCCACGATAAGATGATATTTTGTGAGTAAACAAGGATAGCGATCATATTAGGAAGTCGCTTAGCTCTTGTGTGTACTGTGTAGAATGAGAGTCGTCATGCTAGGTTGTATACTGTATTTTAGTATAGTAGAGCTTCTTCTATGCCTGTTTGTTCTTGGCCCTGTTTTATGTCAGGCAAATGCAAGTGTTCTTTTATGCACCAGCTTTCAGGATTGAGATGCTAATCCAATTTAATAATTTTATTTGTTCATAACTCAAAATCGGATTAGTCGAATTTAATAATTTTTTGTAATATTCTCCCGCATGATTTTGAAGTAATTTGGCTAAAGCGAGGCCTCAAACGACAACGTTTCAACATTTTCCTCTTTTTGAACATTGTCAGATTCTCTCTCCGCCTTTAGCTTGTTGTGAATTAGGGTTTTAGAAGGGGATGGATGAGAATCTGGTGGACGACATCATCCGGCGGCTGCTCGAGGGGAAGACCGGTCGTGTTGCCAAGCAAGCACAACTCGACGAGGCTGAGATTCGACAGCTATGCGCCGCCTCCAAAGACATCTTTCTTTCCCAGCCTAATCTACTCGAGCTCGAAGCTCCTATCAAAATCTGTGGTCGGTACTTTCTTCACTCAATACTCCATTTCCTCGAAATTTAACTTCTTGTGAATTTTTGTTGACTTAATTTGATTTGGCAGGTGATATTCATGGACATTTTCCTGACCTACTAAGACTTTTCGAGTACGGCGGGTTTCCGCCGTCGTCAAATTATTTATTTCTTGGAGATTATGTTGACCGGGGTAAGCAGAGTATCGAGACGATATGCCTACTTCTTGCGTACAAAATCAAGTACAAGGAGAATTTTTTTCTTTTGAGGGGTAACCATGAGTCGGCGTCTATAAACCGTATCTATGGCTTTTATGATGAGTGTAAAAGGAGGTTCAATGTTCGTCTGTGGAAGACGTTTACTGACTGTTTTAATTGCTTGCCTGTTGCTGCGCTTATTGATGAAAAGATTATTTGTATGCACGGAGGATTGTCTCCGGATTTGAAAAAGTTGGATCAGATAAGAAATATAGCGCGTCCTGTGGATATTCCGGATCAAGGTTTGCTTTGTGATCTTTTGTGGGCTGATCCTGATAAAGATATTCAAGGATGGGGAGAAAATGATCGTGGGGTCTCTTATACATTTGGGCCTGATGCTGTTGTTGAATTTCTTAGAAAACATGATCTTGACCTTATATGCCGAGCTCATCAGGTATGTGATCATAGCAAATCTGATCTGTTGAGTTTCATAGCACGGCTAAATAATATATTGTTCAATTTGTTTTTTGTTTTTTCAAGGTGGTCGAAGATGGCTACGAATTCTTTGCTCAGAGACGGTTGGTTACCATTTTCTCAGCTCCTAACTACTGTGGCGAGTTTGATAATGCTGGTGCCTTGATGAGTGTGGACAATACTTTGATGTGCTCCTTTCAGATCCTTAAACCTTCCGACAAAAAAGGAAAATTAGGATTTGGTAACAACATGATGAAGCCTGGAACACCACCTAGAAAGGTATGTTAGTTTCAGTTTCTTCCGCAATGTTAGTCATTGTGTGTAGGGGAAGAAATAAGCTTTGACTTTGTGAATTTGGTAATAGTATTGAAAATAATCAAGAACACCTACAGTTGGTTGCATAACACTAATACGTAGGTCATCTCATGGTTCCTTTATTTCTTAGAGTTAATATCGGACTAAATTTGGAATCTAATAGAAATAAAATCTTTGCAATATTAAGTGATGTCTAGCATTCATACCATTCCTATGGTCAAATAAAACAACGTCATAAATGATAATTTAGTTTCCTTGCATATTGTTGTTAGTGTAAATTCTCAATTAGAGTTTAGTGTACAAATCATGTCCAGTAGTTGCGTGATTTCCCCACTAGATACTCTCTTTACACAGTAATATAAAACACGTTGACTAAAGTGTTAAATATTTATGTTATCTTTACCCATCTATTTTTATTCACCAGGGCGGAAAGGGTCGTTCTGCCTAAACACCACAAGGTCCAAGGTGAATACCACTGACTGATTACTTCCTGGTCGTGTTTCCTACTACCAACACCACAGTACACAAATGACCCCAAATCAAGCAATGATTTACATCTACCTTCTCTCGGCTTCATCAAGCATCCCATGAGCCAACTCGTTTTCACAACAAGCCTAACTGGATTTCCTCTGTTTTCCATCGGCCAGTTAAAGACTGAAACTCATATATCTTTAGCTTTGAAATGTAATGTTTAGTTGCAAACTGCCTAATTTATAAATCACTTCTCAACCCAACACGCCTTACATACATCACCTCTTCTTTCCCTTGTTCACAGTTTATGAATTTTGGCGCTGAAACAGCAGCCCAAAAGGCCCAAATGTCTAGCCTTCGTCGTCCGGCCCAAAATAAAGCCCATTATAAAATTTAAACCTCCTTGTTGCCCAAATTAGGGCTTTTGACTGCATCTACCAGCGGCTGTACGGACCCAAACTCAAAGTTAACGCCGCCGTCGTCGCCGTCGTCGCCGTCGCTACTACCGTCATGGTAATCGTCGTCATACGATTTGTATAATTTTTGTATTCGAAGTAATGCTCACTGTTCTCTGCTTGATTCCTTTCGCACTAGATTATTTCAGAGAAGAACCGCCGCGAGATATCGAAGTACCTATTTCAAGAGGGAGTGTGTTATGCTAAGAAAGACTACAATTTGGCGAAGCATCCGGACATTGATGTTCCCAATCTGCAGGTTATCAAATTGATGCAGAGCTTCAAGTCTAAGGAGTATGTCCGTGAGACATTCGCTTGGATGCATTATTATTGGTATTTGACCAATGATGGCATTGAGTTTCTACGCACTTATCTTAATCTTCCATCTGAGATTGTGCCTGCTACTTTGAAGAAGTCTGCTAGGCCAGCTGGACGTCCATTAGGTGGTGGTGATCGCCCACGGTAATTGTTTAACTCCTTTTGGTTTGGTTTCCATTTTGAGTGTTGTGTAATTACATTGCTTGATTCTTTGATTTTAATGTGTTGATTGCAGTGGTCCGCCTCGATTTGAAGGTGATAGGCCCAGGTTTGGTGACAGAGATGGATACCGTGGTGGTCGTGGAGCTGGTGGAGAGTTTGGTGAGAAGGGTGGTGCTCCAGCTGACTACCAGCCTGCCTTCAGGGTATGTCGTATTTCACTACACTGTATTGACTGAATGGTTACAGTATGTGCGAGTTAGGACGTTCTTTTATTTTTTGTGGAGCAATGGTTGTTAAGGATGCAACTTCTTTATGAGCTATTGCTTGGGCACTTATTTATGAGCTGTTACTGAGCAATGGTGACAACATGTTCTGTGAAGTGGGTTCTTTTTTGTCATTAGTGTGTGGTGTTTTTTCTTTAATTTTCATCAGTGTGCTTTGTTGATGAATCTTAAGTTTGTTTTTGCTATGCACGTAGGTTCTTATATATGTCAGTCCTTTTTTCCTATCATTCTTTCTAGTCTATCTCATAATACAAATATCACTGCATTTTCCATTTACTTGCATTCCCTTGTAAACAGATTGCAATAAACACTGCTTAACATTCAGTTGGTCTGTTGTTGCTCTGATCTGCTAGTTTTTGCCTTCTTTGTACTACCAGCTGTTAATTGGAATGACCTTATTGGCTTATTCAACTACAACATAAAATAGTGCATGTTAAGTGTTTCCTGCTTCATTGCTTAGCAAAATTTTGTGGCCACTCTTCATCTGTATTTCTTTTTATTGTTCTGAAATTTCAGATGGGTTTCCTGTCATTACTTGTTTTTTGCATCAAATATGCTGGGGTTTTAAGTTGACTTAGAGACTGCTTGCCAACCCTTAATTACTCATTACTTGATGTGCTTACTTTGGTTTATTTTCGGGAATTATATAGGGTGCCGGTGGGCGTCCAGGTTTTGGTCGTGGAGGCGGTGGTTTTGGAGCTGGATCAGCAAGCTCAGATCTGCCATAAGAGAACAAAATTTTTTTATTTTTTATTTGCTCAAACTCTCTTCTGTTAGCAGAAAAATTATGTTGAATTTCAGAGGTGATTGACAAAAACTAAGGCCATTAGTATAATTTGACGCAGCAATACTTTGGAATTAAAGTAAGCAATCAGGGTTATGCCATCTGAACTCAAAACCAAACAGGCCAAACCTCTTAAATCAGGTTGTGATATTCAATAGGCATTGGTTAGTTTCAGTCTTCAACATATTCATGTGCCAACCTGCGCACCAAACCAAGCTTTAACACTGAAATTGCCCTGATTCAAACTTCCATCACCTGATCTGCTAATCCTGTCACCACAAAACCTAGCCAAGTATAGCCAATGTTCAGGCGCAGTTCTCCTCGTAGTACCAACACTTATGACTTCCCTTTGCACATTAATATCCGATCACAACATTATGAGGTAGAACACAACTGTTTAGTACAAACTATGAAAGTTAAAAGACATTTCCAACACATAATGCCATATGACATGAGTCTCATTCCATTAAAAAAGACAAGTCACTAATAAGGATAGCCTTATAGGTGTCCTCCCAGCTCCACCAAGGTCACCGTCCGTAATCCTCACCTTCTTTATTTAACCACTTAAACCACATCTCTTTAGTTTAATCTTCTTGATAATGTTAATAATACCATTAAATTTTACAGGTGTATGATTTTTGTGGCCATTGCTTAAAGCCTTAAAGTAATAAGTAATGCAGATTGCAGAATCCCCCACCTTTGGACTCTGATGATTGCATCTATTTTGGGTATACTTGTCTTCCACAAATGGATGTCAGCTCACTATTACTAACACAAAATGCCCCGGCTGCCGGCTTGACGCAAAAATAACTATTTGATACTATTAACGAACTTTTAACTAACTACTGTCTTCACCATAACCATAGATCATGAAGATCCATTTACAGTATAAATATACTGTTTAAGTTTGCACAAGTTCATAAAAATTCAGATCTCAAATCTACCAAAAACTTCAGTTTCTGTTACCTCCATCAATGGCCTTCGCAAACGTCATATACTCGCTAAATCCTGCTCATCGACGCTGCACCATGTTACTCGACTCACTAACCCTCCGAAGAAAGGACTGCGTGCTGTTTAAGAAACAGAAGGCTAACATAATTATCTTTGCAATCAAACAAGAGAAAAACCACCAGCAACCAGAAGTAAAACAGCAGCAGATACTACCAGTTATCAGAACTTATAAAGAAAATAAAAATTGTCCGCTTGCAGAGACTGGAACATCTAGAGCAGAGGAGCGACGGACCAGGAAGAAATCTGAGAGGACTGCATATCTTATGGCAGCCATTATGTCTAGCATAGGAATAAGCTCCTTGGCCATAGTTTCCGTTTATTACCGCTTTTCTTGGCAAATGGAGGTCAGATTCTTCTGTACTTTTCCTTCAGAAAATTTATAGTTGATGAGATAGGACTGAACTTTTTTGTTCCAGGGCGGGGATATTCCAGCGGTCGAAATGTTGGGCACTTTTGCTCTATCCGTCGGGGCCGCTGTAAGTAAAAAAATTCCAACTTTATACTTTTTTTTTGCATATTTAGTTTTTCTTTTGAGAACCACAAACATTGTGCAAAGATATTCATTTATATTACCTAAGGAAGATTAATGAACTCGGAATCAGAACTGTTTATTTATGAGCAGGTGGGTATGGAGTACTGGGCAAGATGGGCTCATAGAGCACTCTGGCATGCTTCCCTTTGGCATATGCACGAGGTAATGAACTCCTGTAAAAATGAAACCCAAGTTAGTCTCAAATTCCGTCGAATATAACTTGGATGAGTATACTTATGTAGTCACACCATCTACCTAGAGATGGACCGTTCGAGCTCAATGACGTATTTGCAATTATAAACGCTGTTCCAGCAATATCACTTCTCACATACGGCTTCTTGAACAAGGGCTTCTTCCCTGGTCTATGTTTCGGTGCAGTAAGTTATACTTCTTATGGTACGAATTTTAATGTTATTGATATAATGGTAATAATTTTATGGTGAATGTATGTGCAGGGTTTAGGTATAACAGTATTTGGTATGGCGTATATGTTTGTCCATGACGGCCTTTGTAGAGAATGCATCTGTTGTCAAGATTACTGAACTCAACCCAGGCTGAATCATTTCATTTCTGTTTCTGTATTTGTTAGCTTTAGTTCCTTTGTAATAGGTTAGTTATTCGTTTGTATTTATTAGTACTACAGGGACCGGTTATGTAAATATGTAAAAGTGTTAAACATTGTATATTTGCGCTTAAGCGCCAAAACTTCAATACAATTTGAAAATTTCCCTAAACACGTCTGCTCCGTTTTCTTCCGATCCGTACAGCTCCGATTGTCGCCGTCCGTCTCCGATCAGCCTAGCAGCCACTTCCGTCATGGTATCAGAGCCAGATTGAAGGTCAGTGTGCTTTTATACGGCTTGATTTGGTTGATTTTACTTGCTAGGTATTTCTGTGATTTGAAAACCCTAGTTACGAGATGGCGAGTCCTTCTTCGGTTTCTGCTGGTAGTTCTGTAGTTATACAGAGTGAGGATCCGATGTTTATCAGTCCGAATGAGAATATTGCAGCGTCGTTAGTGTCACAGCCCTTAGTTGTGCTGAAAATTATATTGCCTGGAAAACTTCAATGGAAGCTGCTCTGGATTTTAAGAATAAACTAGGTTTTGTCACTGGTAGAATTCCTAGGCCAGATGATGGAGCTCAGTTGTTGAGATGGAGAGGTGTAGCCGCGGTGGTTAAGTCATGGATAATCAACTCAGTTATGCCGGATATAGGCTCATCTTTAATTCATTCCAGAGATTGTGTTCAGGTGTGGTCAGAACTTGAGTCCATGTTTTCCACCTCCAATGGTCCCAAGATATATGCTCTCAGAGAAGAGATTGCTAATCTGAAGCAAGGTGAGCTGAGTATTGAAAAGTACTTTGCAAAGCTCAAGTATCTTTGGGGAAATGAGGAGGCATTATGTGACTATCAGCTGTGTGATCTAGGTAAAGCCTGTAAGTCCACAAGATGCCTGGAGGTAAAGAAGGCATTAGATAGAGTAATGAAATTCTTAATGGGTCTTAATGAGACACATTTCCAGATCAGGACACAGATCCTTGCTATGGATCCACTGCCTTCAATTGAAAAGGTGTATGCTATGGTGATTCAAGATGAAATTCAAGAAGGATAAATAGGCCTAGTCCTATTGAAGTATCAGCTATGTTTAGCTCTAATGGTGGAGGAAGTACACAGTTTCTTCCTAATAGTCAGAATGGCTCTTTTAACTATCAGGTTGCAAGTAAGCAAGGAGGCAAAGGAAACTATCAGCTGGTAATCAAAGTAAGAAGAATCAGAACTTACACCTGTAGTCATTGCCAAGGAAGTAGGACACACAAGGGACAAATGTTTTAAGCTTCATGGCTATCCTCCTTGGCATAGACTATATAAGTCAAATGTGGACAAGGCAATTAAGAATGTCAACAATGTCACCAGTGATGCTTCATCTGTGGGAAATGAATCAGCAGAGAAGTCCAGTCCAAGAGAGGAGTGCAGATGAGCTCAATCCAGATGAATCCTGAGCAGTTAGGAAGGCTTATGGCTTTTCTTAATGGAAGTGATGCTGGGAACAGCTATATGGCAGTATTGTATGTTTGTCCTCTGTTGCGTTGAAGAGGGATATGTGGATAGTTGACAGTGGTGCAACTGACCATATCACCCCTTACGCGATATACTTAAGGATTTAAAAGTTTTGAAAAATCCATACACTGTGCTAATGCCTGATGGTATAGAGTAACAGTTACTCATTGGAAATTGCCAGCTTAATGAAAATATCACCCTGATTGGAGTTCTTTTAGTTCCTCAGATCAAATTTAACTTGTTTCAGTTGCAAAGTTAGCAAACGATTCAAATTTTGTTGTTAGTTTACTAATGGACATTGTTACTTCAGGACCAAGCAAAGTCGATTGTGCAAGGGATTGGTGATCTCCATGAAGGGCTATATCAGTTTAAAACAAGAGTCCAGGTTCTTGTTTGAGTTTACAGAATTCAGAAAACTTGTTTTTTCTTTGGCATAAGAGAATGGGTAATGTACCATTTGAAAAGCTGAAATGTATTTCTGAATTGGATAATAAAAGGCATGATCCTTTGCATTGTGCAATTTGTCCCCAGTCTAGACAAACTAGGCTGCAATTTACAGATAGTACTTCTGTTAGTGACTGCCTTTTTGATCTGATACATGTTGACATTTGGGGCCATATAGAGTGCTACTATGACTGGTGCTAGGTATTTCTTAACTGTGGTTGAGGACAAATCAAGATGTACTTGGGTATCTATTAGAACATAAAAGTAATGCAGTTGATTACTTGATCAGATACTTCTCATGGTGTTGACTCAGTTTGATTGTAAGATTAAAGTTTGAGGACAGACAATGGGCAGGAATTTCTCAGTCATAAAATTGCAGGATTTCCTTGCTTCAGCAGGGTGTCTACACAAACTTCATGTGTTTACAGCCCACAACAAAATGGTGTTGTAGAGAGGAAGCACAGGCATTTGTTGGAGGTTGCAAGAGCTCTTAAGTTGGAATCCAAAGTTCCTGATATCTTTTGGGGAGAATGTGTGTTGACTGCCACTTATATCATCAATAGACTGCCTTCTCGAGTTTGGGTGGTAAGACTCCTTTGAAGCTCTCTTCAATAGTAAGCCTAATTATGGTCATATGAAAAACTTTGGATGCTATGCTATATGACTAATGTTGATCCTGCCAAGTCAAAATTTGACTCTCGAGCTATACCTTGTGTATTTCTGGGTTACCCCTTTGGCAGAAGGGATATAAAGTTATCAGCTTGAGTCAAGGAAATCTCTGTAAGTAGATGTCATATTTGTTGAAAATAATTTTCCTTTTCATTGCTCAGAGGATAAGTCTGAGTTAGTTTCGTTGCCATTGCCTGCTTGTCCACCTGTTACTGTTGAAACTGCAGACACTCATGAGTATGGAGATGAATTTTGTGTACCTGATAACTTCTGACAGTGTTGATTCTCAGCAAAAATGCAGATATTATCTCTAATGCAGATGGTCTTAGGAGATCTGATAGAGTCAGAAAGGCTCCAGTAAAATTGGCAGACTACATTTGCAATAACACAAGTAAGTCAAAATATCCTATTGATGCATTTACCAACTACTCTGCTTGCTCACATTCCTACCAGAGTTACATTTTACAGTTATCTACTGAAAGTGAACCACCAGCTTTAGACAGGCTCAAAATGTCCAGAGTGGCAAGAAGCAATGCGAGCTGAGATTAATGCTTTCAAGAGAATGATACTTGGGATATAGTTGAACTTGCCTCCACAAAGAATGCATTGGCAATAAGTGGGTTACAAAATTAAAAGAATTCAGATGGGAGCATAGAACGATATAAAGCGAGGTTGGTTGCCAAGGGCTTCACTCAGTTAGAGGGTTTGGACTACCACGAGACATTTGCGCCAGTGGTTAAAATGACTACTGTTAGAAGTCTTTGGCAGTTGCGTCTTCCAAAAACTGGCCATTATACCAGTTGGACGTCAACAATGCGTTTTTGCATGGAACGCTTGAAGAGGAGGTTTATATGTCCTTACCTACAGGCTTTTACAACTCTGAAAGGGAACTTGGCAAAGTTTGCAAGCTTAAAAAGAGCTTGTATGGCCTCAAGCAAGCTTCACGACAATGGTTTGCGAGGTTTAGTGATGCTTTACTTCAGTTTGGTTTTGTCCAAAGCTTGAATGATTACTCTTTATTCACATACACTAAGAATTCTTCCTTTTTAGCACTTTTGGTGTACGTTGATGATGTGGTTTTGACTGGCACAGATCTCACATTGATCTCTGAAGTTAAGCAGTTTATCAGGTCTCAGTTCAAGATAAAGGATCTGGGTGTCTTGAGATTTTTCTTAGGAATTGAAGTTGCCAGGTCAGATTCAGGCATTTTTATAAATCAAAGAAAGTATACTTTGGATTTAATTTCTGAGGCAGGGCTGCTTGGTTGCAAACCCTCAGTTCTGCCCATGGATCCATGTCAAAAATTAGCTGTTTCTTCTGCATCTTCTTTACTTGACCCTACTCCTTATAGAAGATTGGTTGGGCAACTGATATATCTAACCGTTACCAGGCCAGATATTTCCTATTCTGTGCACATTCTGAGTCAGTTTCTGGCCTCCCCTAATATTGATCATTTGAATGCAGCCCATAAGGTTCTTCGATACCTTAAGGGAGCTCCTGCCCAGGGCTTATTCTATGCTGCTGATCAACCATTGATTTTATCTGCTTTTTGTGATGCAGATTGGGGCGCATGTCCCTTGACCAGACGTTCATTATCTGGTTTTGCTGTTTTACTAGGTGGCTCTCTCATTTCATGGAAATGTAAGAAGCAGGCCATAGTTTCGCGTTCCTCTGCAGAGGCGGAGTATCGATCAATGGCGCTGGCTTGCTGTGAGTTAATATGGATCCATAGGCTTTTACAGGATTTTCAGGTTACTGCACCTGTTCCTATTTCATTGTTTTGTGATAACAATGCTGCCTTACATATTGCCCGTAACCCGGTTTTTCATGAACGTACTAAACATGTTGAGTTGGATTGTCATTTGGTTAGACATTACTTCAGTTCTGGTTTCATTGTTCCCTGTTTTGTGCCCTCTATGGATCAACCTGCTGACTTGTTTACTAAAGCACTAGCTTCTGATCATTTGGCTCGACTGTGTCTCAAGCTCAACGTCTCCAACACTCTCCACACGCTGAGCTTGCGGGGGGGTGTAGAGAATGCATCTGTTGTCAAGATTACTGAACTCAACCCAGGCTGAATCATTTCATTTCTGTTTCTGTATTTGTTAGCTTTAGTTCCTTTGTAATAGGTTAGTTATTCGTTTGTATTTATTAGTACTACAGGGACCGGTTATGTAAATATGTAAAAGTGTTAAACATTGTATATTTGCGCTTAAGCGCCAAAACTTCAATACAATTTGAAAATTTCCCTAAACACGTCTGCTCCGTTTTCTTCCGATCCGTACAGCTCCGATTGTCGCCGTCCGTCTCCGATCAGCCTAGCAGCCACTTCCGTCAGCCTTGTCCACCGTCGATTCCCAGTCGGGCCAGTGGCCAACGTTCCCTACCTGAGAAGAGTTGCAGCTGCACACCAAGTAACTTAGCCATATGATATATTTTAGTCAGGATATTTTTATAGACAACAGATCATCAGTCTTACAAATCTTGTTGCATTTTCGACAGTTGCATCATTCGGCCAAGTTCAATGGAGTCCCTTACGGATTATTCCTAGGGCCAGTGGTGAGACATTCTTGCAAAATACCTGTAAATGATTTACAAAAATGGTTTTCATCAAATCGATAAAAATGGTGGCAGGAGCTGGAGGAGGTGGGAGGAGGAGACGAGTTAAACAAGGAGATAAAGCAGAGATTCTCTAGGATGACATAACTGAACTCGAGGACTAGCTATAGATAACCTGATACATTCATATCAACATCACTAGCAATGTAAAAGAATACGCGCAATAATTTGTAAAAAACCCTAAGCAAATACTAATCATGTTCGTGGATTCGAATCCTACATAGCGGCGGAAAGTTCACTACTAGGCAATGAGCATTTGCATTCTTCTAGAAGGCTCATCATAACATAATAAAAAGGTTGAGGTCTCCAGCTATTTCTCAACTCATCATCCAAATCCATTCTGATCGAATCAAACAGAAAAAATCACGAAATGCAATTACTTATACCTTTTTTGGACCGATGAAAGCTTCGCTGTTGCCGATTGACAGCTCCAGTAGGGAATTTTTTTTAGAAATGCCTTTGTTTGAAATTTTTTTTTCCAAATGCCCTCTTTTTGAAAACTCTTTCCCAAATGCCCTACTTTTAATGAATCCGGTTTTGACAAAACCGGAATTAATAAAAAAATTGTATATCCGGTTCTGAAGAAACCGGAATTCTAGAAAATCAATTAAATAGTTAAATTTTGTAACTATCCGGTTTTAGGAAAACCGGATTCCTAAGCAACATTATTTTGAATCGACTTCATCCAACGTGGAGTTGACGAGGATGCCTAGTCAGCAAAAATAGTAAATCCGGTTCTATTGGAACCGGAAATGTATCTTAAATCCGGTTTTCATAAAACCGGTTTGTTCTGTACAATCCGGTTTTGGGAAAACCGGATTGCATAGAAATTATTGAAATTTCCTGAAACCACGTCCATGTAGATAGAAGTAACTGAATAAAATCGGATTGTATAGAAATAACGCATGCATGGCATTATAAAGAAGGTGCACGTTAGAGGTGCATTTTAGCAGGTTTTGAGCTCCCGGTGTCAGAATTTGGCCCATAATACCTCGTTTCGAAGAGAACGACGAGCCCGTCAGGACTCACCAGCTTCGCTCGTGATGTATGGTTTTTTGGCCATTTTCGATCGTTTACTATTTTATTTCGAATTTTTAGTATTTTTTTTGCATTTTTATAGTTTTTTTAGGTTATAGATCGAATAAATCCGGGTAAGTTTATAGATCGAATAAATCCGGTCTTCGTGAAACCGGATTCAATTAAAGGATTCCGGTCTTCACGAAACCGGATTCAATTAAAGGATTCCGGTTTTAATAGAACCGGGTTCATTTAAATATTGCTAATTGGACATTAATTTTTGCTGACTAGACATAATATTATTATTTTAATTGAATCCGGTTTTATGGAACCCAGATAGTTAGAAAATCAAACTATCCCTGGCTTGTCTGTATGATGGGTTCAATTATCTAGTTTCAGCTTTTCTGTCTTGTCTTGTCTCCTGGGTTATTAGATCCTATTTGTATCTATGCCCTGGCTCTGTGTTTTGTCCTCTGATATGTTTGTATCGAAAAAAAAAAAAATCAAACTATCCGGTTGATTTTGTTGGATTCCGGTTTTCACATAACCGGATATACAATTTTTTTTATAATTCCGGTTTTGTCAAAACCGGATTCATTAGAAGTAGGGCATTTGGAAAAGAGTTTTCAAAAAGAGGGCATTTGAGAAAAAAAATTTCAAACAAAGGCATTTCTAAAAAAATTTCTCCAGTAGGTCGCCGGCGTCTGAGGTTTTGACGAATTTGTTGCTCGCGGCGTTCTGACCAAATGCAGCCGTTCGATTTTTGACATTTAACGTCTTAGATTAAGCCACGTGTCTTCCGAAATTGGATGCTGGGAAATTGATTTATTTTGTTTAGAGTTTGGGGAAATGTATAAAACCCTAATGAATTGGAATCTGAAACCCTAGCACGGAGAGCGGTGAATGTCGCTGGGGAAATGAACGCTGCTCAGTGTGTCAAAGGTTTGCAGTGGATACCGTTTTGGCTTATTGTGGTTTTGTTTACTTAAGCTAAACAATTTCAGTTTATTTTTCTAGTAGAGGAATTTTTGAGTTTCAGGTGCGGTATGAATTGTGATTGCTTGCTGTGTGGAATTGGATTCATGATGTTGTGGTTACTGATTAATGTATTGAATGAATGTTACGTCTTCTATCATTTGCACAAGTGTTTTGTGTTTTCTAGAAATTAGCGATATTTGCAAGCAGTTGTTGATAGTCATTGGCCATATGTTGATGTGTTTATGTCCCGAAGCTGGATTGCTATGCTCTATGTGATATGTTAATGAACAGGTATACAGAAATGATGTGATTTTCTATTTGATGTTGCAGCAGTTGGTAAGCATTCTTGTCTTGCCTTGTAGTAGAGGGTGAGATCTTGAACTCAAAATGGCTCAACACAATCAGCAGTCCAGAAAGGAGTGCTACTTAATAAGGAATATATGGAATCCACAAAAAGGAGCAACAGTTCAGTTATCTGATTCTGTTCATGCTACAACAGCTTCTCGAATAAGTGACACATGCGAAGATCAAACCGAATCCAACCCTAACCAGATGCTAACCACTGGCCAGCTTGTTAATGCTATTGGTCAGATATGGGGTTATGCGTCACATCCTCCTTCCTGTAAGAAATCGTTAGAGAACCGAGAATTGGGATTTGCCAGCAGTAAAAATGATGTCTTGGTCATAGCAAGTGAAAGCGATGGCCATCAGGAGCATATTGTTGGCTCCCTTGTCAAAAGTTGCAGTATGAACCTGATGTTTGTCCATCTGCCATGGATACGAAATTTTCGGAAGAGAAAATATTTCCAGTTGTACAGATCTCAAATAAGCTGAAGAACACATATAAGTGGATGAGTCATAGCCCTCCCTGGGAAAATAACTTGAGCTACCATTACCACACCGGTATGCAGGTGGATAGTAGCGTGATAAATTGCTCTCTTCAAAAAGATTCTAAAAGTTGCTCATCAAGTATTACGGATACGAAGAATATACCAGTAACAGTTAACAAGGTCAGTAGTAAGACTACTGATAGGAGTGCCACAATGATAAATCAAATTAATTTTGCCACCTCCGGGAGCAATAAACATTTGTTGTTCAATGGAAATGGCACCTGTTTTCACAAGGCAGATTGTTTAGTTCGAGCAATCAATGAATTGAGCAAAACACTCATTTGTCAAGGGATTCAAGTTCTAGTCCCCCTGGCCATCATTATGGTTACCCAGACAGATATACTAATACATTTGAGGAAAGTGCTGGAAAAAATGATGTTCATATGAATAATTGGGAAATCAACCAAGGCAATGAACATTATCACAGCGACATGGTAACTAATATATCTGCTGCAGCGTGCGATAAATCACAAATTCCCGGTAAAGCAACAACATGCAGTTGCCGGAGCTATGGCAGGTATATGTGTTAGTCTATGTCTACATCCTGTTGATACTGTGAAGACAATTGTTCAGTCGTGTCATTTGGATAAAAAGTCAATTCTTGATATTGGGCGCTCAATTGTATCTGAAAGAGGTAAGCTTAAACAACTAATCAGGAACTTAGGCACATCAACTGTGGCCTTGGCTTTGATATAACTTTGTGCCTTACTTCAGTACTTTTCAGGATTGAGTGGATTATATCGTGGGATTGCCAGCAATATTGCATCCTCAGCTCCAGTATCTGCAATTTACACTTTTACTTACGAATCAGTCAAGGGAGTCCTGCTGCCTCTTTTTCCGAAGGTAGTATCTGTATCTACAATGTATTGATCTGGTCTGATCATAGTTCATGCCTTGTGCATGCGTTTGTGTGGTCATCATAATGGTGATAATTTGTGCAGGAATATTGCTCAGTGGCCCATTGTGCGGCTGGTGGATGTGCAAGTGTTGCTACCTCCTTTATTTTTACTCCCAGTGAATGTATTAAGCAACAGATGCAAGTAAGATCGAAGTATCAAAATTGCTGGTAAGCCCGCTTATAAATAAAAACTTCCCAGAATTATTGTATGTCTTGTGTCCTATCCAAATAAAAGTCACTGTTGCTTCCTTTCAAGCATGCTCTTTCCTGATTCCTGAAAAACAACTCTTAAATTGGTACTCTATTGAATGAATTATGAGATGATTCAATGCCTTGTTGATGGAGCGTATTTATACGATTCATCATTGTCTTATTTCCATCTATTTTTATATGTTTTGTTTGTGAAATATTACCTTTTCGTAATGTTTTGCATTTCAGGCATATTATGACTGCAAGAGAGCTTTTACACGCTAATGGAGCATTTTAGGCGAATTCGGATCAAGAAGATGAAGGAATGAGCTGGATGACATCATGCTGACGTCAGACATGGACGCTGAAGAGATTATTTCCGCGGACGCTGAAGGAATTAATTAAATCCTTAAGGGTCCGCGGGAAATATTCATTAAGGGTCCGCGGGTCCGTCTGGCCCAGCCCAATTCGACATCTTCAGATACATTATAAATAGGGTGTTAACCCTAATTGATAGAGAGAGCCTGGACGGCCGCAAGCAAAGTTTTCCTCTTCAAACCCAATTTTAGATTCATGTTTTGTAGTAGTAGCTAAATTCCTAGTTTGGGGAATTTAGTTGCAACGTTGTTTGAGACCATTGAATAGCATGTTTTAATTTAGTGAATTCTGTTCTTGTTATGAATTGCATGCTTTGTTATTTGCTTGACCTAGCCTAGCGGTGAAATTAGGTTTATATCAATTGCATGATATTTAATTGGATTGTCATAGTAGCAAAGCCTAGCGGTGGAACTATTGTGGTAATTTGATTAGGTAATTGTTACATCTTCTTGAGACTCTAGCGGGTAATAGAAGATAGAACTAGAATTAGGTAACAACCCTAGCGGGACTATCTAATTAGAACAATTATAATTTACTAGATTGATGCATGTCTGGTCTATGATCACAGGTTGTAACGAGATTCCCTGAACTGTGTTTTTCTTTTATTAGTAGTTTTAGTTTTCAAACAGTCACAAAACCCCCCTGATAGGAGTAGGATTAGTTGTAGCATAACTCTTAGACTAGATTACTTTCCCTTGGGTTCGACCCTGCTTACTACTGTACTAGTATTGAGTAGGAATATAAATTTAGATTTGCAGTGCACAACGACGCGCTGTCAAATTTTGGCGCCGTTGCCGGGGAAAGTTCTATTTAGTATAGAGTTCTTTGTTTTTGTTCTTTTTATTTTCGTTGACAGTGTTCTTCCATCATGACATTTGATAGACTTGATTACTCCCAGATTGATGAAGAAACTTATTACAAACTTCCAAAATTTGCAGGTGTTCATGGAGAAGACATATTTGCATACTTAAAGGAGCTTGATAGAGTCTGCAAATGCCCTTAAACCCAGGGAAGTAAGCATTGATGATTTTAAGTTGAAGGTTTTACCTTTTTCTTTTACTAATAATGCTTTTTCTTGGTATTCTTATATACGGTTACCCGTGAACTGCACTTATCTAGACTTTGAGCGACTATTTTTAATGAAATATACGCCACCACTGCAACAAAAGGCACTTTGAACATTATTGATGATGAGTGTATGCCGATATTGATGAGATGATAAGATAGGGTATTACGAGTTGGATTAGCATGTAGTTACAGTATACTTTGATTGATTCGAATCTGCAGTCTAGACTTTTACTTGTTCGAGACGAACAAGGATAAGTGTGGGGGAGTTTGATGGAGCGTATTTATACGATCCCTCATTGTCTTATTTCCATCTATTTTTATATGTTTTGTTTGTGAAATATTACCTTTTCGTAATGTTTTGCATTTCAGGCATATTATGACTGCAAGAGAGCTTTTACACGCTAATGGAGCATTTTAGGCGAATTCGGATCAAGAAGATGAAGGAATGAGCTGGATGACATCATGCTGACGTCAGACATGGACGCTGAAGAGAATTCCGCGGACGCTGAAGGAATTAATTAAATCCTTAAGGGTCCGCGGGAAATATTCATTAAGGGTCCGCGGATCCGTCTGGCCCAGCCCAATTCGACATCTTCAGCTACATTATAAATAGGGTGTTAACCCTAATTCAGAGAGCCTGGACGGCCACCAGCATAGTTTTTTCTTCAAACTCAATTTTAGATTAATGTTTTGTAGTAGTAGCTAATTTCCCTACAGTTTGGGGAATTGAGTTGCAACTTTGTATGAGTCCATTGAATAGCATGTTTTAATTTAGTGAATTCTGTTCTTGTTATGTATTGCATGCTTTGTTATTTGCTAACTCAGCCTAGCGGTAAATTAGGTTTATATCAATTGCATGATATCTAATTGAATTGTCATAGTAGTAAAGCCTAGCGGTGGAGCTATTGTGGTAGTTGATTAGGTAATTGTTACATCTTCTTGAGACTCTAGCGGGTAATAGAAGATAGAACTAGAATTAGGTAACAACCCTAGCGGGACTATCTAATTAGAACAATTATAATTTACTAGATTGATGCATGTCTGGTCTATGATTACTGGTTGTAACGAAGATTCCCTGAACTGTATTTTCTTTTATTAGTACTTTTAGTTGTAGTTACAAACCTTCAAAAACCCCCTGATAGGAGTAGGATTAGTTGTAGCATAACTCTTAGACTAGATTACTTTCCCTTGGGTTCGACCCTGCTTATTGCTATACTAGTTTTGAGTAGGTTTATAAATTTAGATTTGCAGTGCACAACGACGCGCTGTCAAATTTTGGCGCCGTTGCCGGGGAAAGTTCTATTTAGTATAGAGTTCTTTTGTTTTTGTTCTTTTTATTTTCGTTGACAGTGTTCTTCCATCATGACATTTGATAGACTTGATTACTCCCAGATTGATGAAGAAACTTATTACAAACTTCCAAAATTTGCAGGTGTTCATGGAGAAGACATATTTGCATACTTAAAGGAGCTTGATAGAGTCTGCATTGCCCTTAAACCCAGGGAAGTAAGCATTGATGATTTTAAGTTGAAGGTTTTACCTTTTTCTTTGACTAATAATGCTTTTTCTTGGTATTCTTATATACGGTTACCCGTGAACTGCACTTATCTGGACTTTGAGCGACTATTTTTAATGAAATATACGCCACCACTGCAACAAAAGGCACTTTGTGATCAAATTATGTTCATTCGACAATTTGAGTTTGAAACATTTGATGATTATTATTATAGATTTCTTGGATTATTACAGTGGTGCCCTAACCATGGTTTCCCAGAACACGTCATTATTAATTATTTTTTGAATGGGATGAATCCAGATGAGCGTGGTATGTTGGATGTAATGGCAGGAGGATCTATCAATAACTGTACTGTGAGTGTTTTGTGGCGTATTTTCGATGCTAGGGCAGAAGAAACTGCATCTTCAAATTCAGCTCTAACGCACCACGAGGACGATACTCAAGTAGTGGAGGCAAGCTTGGGAAGTGCAAAAGAGTTGGAAGATGGCTCAAAAGGAGGAATTTCGGATTCACACTCAGCGTGTACCGCGGACGCTGAGGTGATTTCTTCCGCGGACGTTTCATCATATTCGAATATTGCAGTAGGGACAGCGGAAGGTGTTTTGAGGACCGCAGATGGACATCCAGCATGTACCGCGGACGTTGAAGGAATTTTTTCCGCGGACGTTACAGAATTTCCCACATATTCATCAAGGTCCGCGGATATAATGGGTGAAGGGTCCGCGTCCTGCAACTCAGCGCGTACCGCGCACGTCTCTGATATTTATTCCGCGGACGTTGCTGGATTGAATTTAACTTCAGGGTCCGCGGAGCTTAATTTGTCAGGGTCCGCGGGGCATGCTGAACGAAATTCCAAATTGCAATTTTCTGACCCCTTTTGCTTGATTCCTTTGCAGATCCAAGATGCTAGAAGAATGAATCAAGAAAACCCAGAGCCGTTTAGAATCACATGTGGAACGCTGAAGGATAAACCACCGGATCATAGAGGTAAATATAATTTAAATTTTTATATCACTGACCGGTGTCATACAGGTAACAAATGGGACATAAAGGCAAAACCACCAGACGTACGAGGAGCTAGGTCGGTGCACGTAAGGAAGTTTGATCTAACGCACCCATGGGCACCGAATATTTGAGATCGCTAGGGGAGTTCCTTTTTCCTTTATCTCATCTTTTATCTTTTATTTTATTAGTGTCTGTGTCCCCTTCTTCATTCTTGTTGTATGTTGTGCCGTGAGGACACGGCATATTTCAAGTGTGGGGGAGGGAAGTTGAGTCAGTTTAGAGTTTAGAGTCTGTTTTTATGTTATTGTATGAGTCGAAGAGGAGAATTATCATTGTATACTGTGATGAAATGCTGATTTATATGAGTGATGTTCTATTCTGATTTTCTGATATATCTGCATGCATGAAATCTGATGTTTTGTGATGTTTGTGCTTGATATAAATGCTTTTGAGTTGAGATATCTGGTGATGTAGAGTTGATAGAAAATGTCCTAGAGGGATTTGACATTCATTCTGAGATTTGCATGAATAATTGCGCTATATGTTGAGTTGATATTGTGGCATTCCGAATTGTGAAAAGATTATCTAATCTCTTGTCTGAGTAACCGGGAAAAGAGATGAGCGACCCTCATCTTGACTCGCGTAAAAAGGACAAGAGAAGAAGTGAAATCTATATGTGGATAGTTTCATTGGCAACGAATGTTTTTGTTTTATATTGGTTATTGACTAGTGCCGGGGGTTAGGAAGAAAACCAAGACACTTCCCACTTGAGCACTTGCTTTAACCAATGGCACAAGCCAAAATAAGGCAAGCCATCATTAAAAAAAAAAAAATTAAAAAAAATCAGCAAAGAAAAATGAATAAAAGTTTGTTGTTGCCATGAATTTATCTAAGTATGTGTTTTGGATGCCATATTAAAAACTCAACTGTTAGTGCGATTAGGATTGTGAATTGAAGAATGAAGTTAGGAATCTGAAAAGGACTATCTCTACATTATTCATTGATATCTTGACTTGAGTATTCTATTGTTGAGTACAGATTGAGCATTATTGATGATGATTGTATGCAGATGTTGATGAGATGATTAGATAGTACGAGTTGGATTGCATGTAGTTACAGTATACTTTGATTGATTCGAATCTGCAGTCTAGACTTTTACTTGTTCGAGACGAACAAGGATAAGTGTGGGGGAGTTTGATGGAGCGTATTTATACGATCCATCATTGTCTTATTTCCATCTATTTTATATGTTTTGTTTGTGAAATATTACCTTTTCGTAATGTTTTGCATTTCAGGCATATTATGACTGCAAGAGAGCTTTTACACGCTAATGGAGCATTTTAGGCGAATTCGGATCAAGAAGATGAAGGAATGAGCTGGATGACATCATGCTGACGTCAGACATGGACGCTGAAGAGATTATTTCCGCGGACGCTGAAGGAATTAATTAAATCCTTAAGGGTCGCGGGAAATATTCATTAAGGGTCCGCGGATGTCTGGCCCAGCCCAATTCGACATCTTCAGCTACATTATAAATAGGGTGTTAACCCTAATTGGGAAGGAGAGCCTGGACGGCCACCAGCATAGTTTTTCTTCAAACTCAATTTTAGATTAATGTTTTGTAGTAGTAGCTAATTTCCCTACAGTTTGGGGAATTGAGTTGCAACTTTGTATGAGTCCATTGAATAGCATGTTTTAATTTAGTGAATTCTGTTCTTGTTATGAATTGCATGCTTTGTTATTTGCTTAACCTAGCCTAGCGGTAAATTAGGTTTATATCAATTGCATGATATAATTGAATTGTCATAGTAGTAAAGCCTAGCGGTGGACTATTGTGGTAGTTGATTAGGTAATTGTTACATCTTCTTGAGACTCTAGCGGGTAATAGAAGATAGAACTAGAATTAGGTAACAACCCTAGCGGGACTATCTAATTAGAACAATTATAATTTACTAGATTGATGCATGTCTGGTCTATGATTACTGGTTGTAACAAGATTCCCTGAACTGTATTTTCTTTTATTAGTACTTTTAGTTGTAGTTACAAACAAACCTTCAAAACCCCCTGATAGGAGTAGGATTAGCTGTAGCATAACTCTTAGACTAGATTACTTTCCCTTGGGTTCGACCCTGCTTATTGCTATACTAGTTTTGAGTAGGTTTATAAATTTAGATTTGCAGTGCACAACGACGCGCTGTCAAATTTTGGCGCCGTTGCCGGGGAAAGCAACTTTAGTTTAAGAGTTTTAGTTAAAATAGTTTTTTTCAGTTTTTATTTAAAAAAAAAAAGTTTTTGACTTTTGCCATGGATTATGCAGGTGAATATCAAAGAGATCCATACATGCCACATGATCCATATCCACAATGGTACATGTCTCCACCGCAATTTCACTACCAACAGTACCCAGAATATCAGGCTCAACAATATCCAGAACAACAGCAGTTTCAAGGAAGCACAACTCAGATGATCAATGATATTAGAGCGATAAAAGAGATGTTGCGGCAGTTGGCGGCCAACTCATGTGAATTTTGTGGTAATACTGGTCACGAAACAGATGAGTGTCCCACGATTTATAATGATCAAAGAGATGATGCATATGCTATGGGAGGATACCAGGATTACAGTAGCACATATGAACCTAGGCCGCAGTGGACTGAGGAATATAGTCATGATTGGGACAATCAACCTCCACCGTATCAGCCACCATTTCAGCAACAGAATGTAGATCCGGCCAACAACGCAAGCTCAAACAAAACACTAGAGGATATGGTGAGGGAATTGGCTGCAAACCAAATCGATATGAACAAGAGATTGACCCAAATGGCCACTGCGATTTCTGAGCTCCAGAATGAGAGAGAACAGCTCCGTTCACAAATAATATTGGATTCCATGAGCTTGAGCAGTGGAGAGGAGCTAGAAGAGAGGTCAAAGAGAGAAAGTTCGGATCCACACTCAGCGAGGACCGCGGACCATGATGGCATTATATCCGTGGACAGTTCTACAATTACCTTAAACTCAGAAGGGTCCGCGGAAGAATATAGTAAAGGGTCCGCGGAAATGGTCACAGCGTGTACCGCGGACGTTGAAGGAGTTTTGGCCGCGGACTTTGCTATCTTTCCACAATATTCTTTGGGCTCCGCGGGATTAAATGGTGAAGGGTCCGCGGTTAGTGCTGGACAAAATGCTGAAATTCGATTTTCTGATCCTTTTTGTTTAATTCCTTTACAGATACAAGAAGACAACCGAAGGGAGTCAACAACGCAAGGAGATCCAGGGCTGTTTCGAATCATATGTGGAACGCTGAAAGATAAATCACCGGATCATAAAGGTAAATATGATTCAAATTTTTATAACACTGACCGGTGTCATACATGTAACAAATGGGACATAAAGGCAAAACCACCAGACGTACGAGGAGCTAGGTCGGTGCACGTAAGGAAGTTTGATCTAACGCACCCATGGGCACCGAATATTTGAGATCGCTAGGGGAGTTCCTTTTTCCTTTATCTCATCTTTTATCTTTATTTTATTAGTGTGTGTCCCCTTCTTCATTCTTGTTGTATGTTGTGCCGTGAGGACACGGCATATTTCAAGTGTGGGGGAGGGAAATCGAGTCAGTTTAGAGTTTAGAGTCATTGTTTTTATTTTATTTTATGAGTCGAAGAGGAGATTATCATGTATGCTGTGATGAAATGCTGATTATATGAATGATGTTCTATCTATGATTTTCTGATATATCTGCATGCATGAAATCTGATGTTTTGTGATGTTTGTGCTTGATGATATAAATGCTTTTGAGTTGAGATATCTGGTGATGTAGAGTTGATAGAAAATGTCCTAGAGGGATTTAACATTCATTCTGAGATTTGCATGAATAATTGCGCTATATGTTGAGTTGATATTGTGGCATTCCGAACTGTGAAAAGATTATCTAATCTCTTGTCTGAGTAACCGGGAAAAGAGATGAGCGACCCTCATCTTGACTCGCGTAAAAAGGACAAGAGAAAAGTGAAATCTGTATGTGGATAGTTCATTGGCAACGAATGTTTTTGTTTTATATTGGTTATTGACTAGTGCCGGGGGTTAGGAAGAAAACCAAGACACTTCCCACTTGAGCACTTGCTTTAACCAATGGCACAAGCCAAAATAAGGCAAGCCATCAAAAAAAAAAAAATTAAAAAAATCAGCATAAAGAAAAATGAATAAAAGTTTGTTGTTGCCATTGAATTTATCCAATAGTGTGTTTCGGATGCCATATTAAAAACTCAACTGTTAGTGCGATTAGGATTGTGAATTGAAGAATGAAGTTAGGAATCTGAAAAGGACTATCTCTGTATTATTCATTGATATCTTGACTTGAGTATTATGTATTGTTGAGTACAGATTGAGCATTATTGATGATGATTGTATGCAGATGTTGATGAGATGATTAGATAGAATATCACGAGTTGGATCGTCATGTAGTTACAGTATACTTTGATTGATTCGAATCTGCAGTCTAGACTTTTACTTGTTCGAGACGAACAAGGATAAGTGTGGGGGAGTTTGATGGAGCGTATTTATACGATCCATCATTGTCTTATTTCCATCTATTTTTATATGTTTTGTTTGTGAAATATTACCTTTTCGTAATGTTTTGCATTTCAGGCATATTATGACTGCAAGAGAGCTTTTACACGCTAATGGAGCATTTTAGGCGAATTCGGATCAAGAAGATGAAGGAATGAGCTGGATGACATCATGCTGACGTCAGACATGGACGCTGAAGAGATTATTTCCGCGGACGCTGAAGGAATTAATTAAATCCTTAAGGGTCCGCGGGAAATATTCATTAAGGGTCCGCGGATCCGTCTGGCCCAGCCCAATTCGACATCTTCAGCTACATTATAAATAGGGTGTTAACCCTAATTTAGAGAGAGCCTGGACGGCCACAAGCAAAGTTTTCCTCTTCAAACTCAATTTTAGATTCATGTTTTGTAGTAGTAGCTAATTCCTTAGTTTGGGAATTTAGTTGCAACGTTTGTTGAGACCATTGAATAGCATGTTTTTAATTTAGTGAATTCTGTTCTGTTATGATTGCATGCTTTGTTATTTGCTTGACCTAGCCTAGCGGTGAAATTAGGTTTATATCAATTGCATGATATTTAATTGGATTGTCATAGTAGCAAAGCCTAGCGGTGGAACTATTGTGGTAGTTTGATTAGGTAATTGTTACATCTTCTTGAGACTCTAGCGGGTAATAGAAGATAGAACTAGAATTAGGTAACAACCCTAGCGGGACTATCTAATTAGAACAATTATAATTTACTAGATTGATGCATGTCTGGTCTATGATTACAGGTTGTAATGAGATTCCCTGAACTGTGTTTTCTTTTATTAGTTCCTTTAGTTGTAGTTACAAACATTCAAAACCCCCTGATAGGAGTAGGATTAGTTGTAGCATAACTCTTAGACTAGATTACTTTCCCTTGGGTTCGACCCTGCTTACTACTGTACTAGTATTGAGTAGGAATATAAATTTAGATTTGCAGTGCACAACGACGCGCTGTCAAAGCGCATACATATGTAGTTCAGGACAGTACAAAACATGATGCTGTGACCCTCAATATGAAATCCCCAGCCACCATCTTCATTCTGAAAGTGGTGAGTGGTCCAGCTCATATGGTTCAGTGAAATGTATTTACATAAGGTGAAAATTTTAATTTTCTTTGGTTTGTTATTAACTCATGGTCGAATAAATATCCTAACTGTACTTGATTCTCAATGTACCTGGTGACAGTAAACGTAACGTAAGATTTCCTTGCGATGTTCTTCAGAAAATATGGTACTGAGATGCCCGGTAATGTAGAGGCACATAACCTACACTAGCATTTACTAAATATTAAACAAGTTTGAAGTGAAGAAATATTTCTAAACCAAAGAAATGTATCCAGTAATACTAAACAGAAACAAATGATATATTATACCAAAGGGGGCATGAAGTACAAAGGGCCAGCATTTTCAGCTGGCCAGTGGCCATCACTCGCCTGCAGAGCTGAATACAAATAAACACCCCTTTTCAGCGTTGTGCTTGTCGTCTCATATGTTATTTCCTCACCATCCTGAACTTTTACTTGTGGTATACTTTGTCTAAAATCTTTCTCCCACAGCAACTTTGCAAACACATTGAAATAAAAACATAGTTAAGAAATAACATATTAGGATTAGCCAAAGCGAGAGATGTATCTCCTATAGTAAACTCTTCTTTATTTGTGCATATATGTACCTGCATACGCGAGAGGAGATCAGAGCTGGGTTTAACATTATGACGATTGTTGTAGAAGTTGAGACGAGCAGCTTCAACTTGGGCTAGCTTTTCGGGGCATCTTGCTTGATGGTCAAACTCCCGTACCTACCTTCCCACATAATTGTTAGTGCTATATATGAAGGGGTCGCTGCCTCCATCTGCTACCTTTAGTTTCCACATACTCAAAATTCTGTAAACTAAAAGAAATAAACTTTCAGAAAAGACTACTGCAGCTGCACGAAAATTTGAAGAGGAATGAAGGAAAAGTTACCATGAATATAACAGCAAAGAACATTTTCTTATACGCATGCTGATACGGGGATATTATGCATTACTGTGCCCACATCTATCCATCATCAGCAGTCAACATTTCAAGACCCATCTGCTAGTTTTAATTTTCATTCAAGGGTCTACCGAAAAATAAATACAAAAAAGTCGTCAAGATCAAGAAGTCGACTTAAAGCATTGAAGATGCCTCTCCTAATCAAATTATCAATCGTTCAACTAATCAAACAAATGGAGTAAATGCTTAACAAGAAAACAGTCTCATTACTCTAAAAGTACCCCAGCGCATTCACAATCAAGATAACAAATCTGCGGGTTGCCTTAATGTTCCTGAATCCTGTCCCATGCATTTTGTCAGTTATATCAACAATTTGAACTTGTTTAGATGCAGAGAAAGATAATAAGATGAAGAAACTCCAAAACTTAATACTGTTTTATACCGACTCCGTTGGCCTATTTCTAAACATATCAAAATTTTAGATGTAGGAATCCACAGCTATGATTCAACTTGAGAGAAAATAAAATCATATCAGAAGCATAGATCAGTTCAAACCTTACATGATAGCTTGCTTTGCTATATGGTTGGCAGTTTGGCTTCCCATCAACTGCACAAAATATTCTACTGCTCATAACACAAAAATCACAGCAAACTGAATTTCATTCATACACTTAAGCATAGATCAGTTCAAACCTTACATGATAGCTTGCTTTGCTATATGGTTGGCAGTTTGGCTTCCCATCAGCTGCACAAAATATTCTACTGCTCATAACACAATCATACACTTAAGAAGAACAAGGCATGCATTGGTTCTAAATTACAAGTGCCACCACTGTCCTTGTAGCATTAGCTGTGGAGATCGGTTATTATCTGACATTGAAAACTAGTAAGGTCAGTCCACACAGCCACGTAGTTAGCCCTATAGCATTCCATATTTTACTAATTTTACTGAGTACAAACTATAATTCAGCTCACATTAATGATTCTCTAACAAATTATTATTACAAATGAACATATCCACACAAGTGTAGTAAAAGCCAAACAAATATAAACCAAATAGAAAAACATGGTAAAACAAAGGAAAGATGAATTAACAGAAACTCTAATAGAAGCTGAACATCAATAAAACACACAGAAAATCATTTTCACAAAATACTTCTAGTACTACCGCAGTAAACCTTAGAAAAATTGCAATAAAGCATATGATACGAGGTTGCATAGTTTAAATTAGTTCTAATTTTTTAGTGAAGTAGCTTGCATATGATACAAAGCATCTTCTAAATCTTCAACTGCACACAAAGAAACCAAACCATTCGAAGATGGAGAGGCTGTTCGCAAGTGGAATGCAATAAACGCAATATTGGCAACTTCTTATTTATAAATTTTTTATGGGGAAACAATGGTTGAGTAGTAAACCAAACCATTGGCAATATTGGCAACTTCTTATTTATAAAAAATATGTCATCACTTGACCCATACCTCATGATCGAGTAGTAAATTCTCTGGTTTATATCCCTGTGAATGACATTGTTCTCATGACAGTATGCAAGTGCTCTTGTAAGGCTTGCGATATACTGATTGGCACATATCCGCAAAATACCTTAAGTCAAAGCCATTAAGGTAAGGATCAAGGAATTCAAAAAATCAACAATCAAAAAATCTAATTACACGTGAAAACACGTAATAGTGAAAATTTCAATTACGAGCCAAAACACTTCACTTCACATCACATCACATCACATCACATCACATCACATCACATCATGAGGTAACTAAAAGTTAAGCTTATATATTACCAAACGGAATGATCAGCAGAAAACATCATTCATTATTCATACAATCAATAACATGTTTACAGTAATGAAAAGCCTGAGTTGACACACAAACCATGGCAGATTGTCTTTCACTAAGGCAGCCAGTCTTCTTAAGCTTTTTATACAGCTCACCTCCATGAGCATACTCCAAAATCAGAAAAAAGCGCTCTTCATCATGAAACCAACCATAAAGACGAAGCACATTCGGGTGACGCAAACATGACTGTATCTCCATTTCTCTCCTCAGCTGGTTATGCAAACAGTAATTCTCTACCTGCTCCGTATACAGCACCTTCAAAGCCACCAGGAACTTGCTCTAAAACTCAACAAAAATGGAAAAATCAAAAGTCAACACTTTCATCAAATCTGAACTGATTTAACAATGTTTTAGCGGTGAATGCGATTATACCTTGACTTCTCTGGCGACGTAAACTCTACCGAATTTACCTCTACCGAGCGGCTTTCCGATCTCGAAATCGTTCAACGACCAGTTTTCCTCACGTTTATCTGATCGTCGGACGTCATGGTTTAGGGTTCCGTTGGCCAGATTTGACCGATTTGAAAGAGTGGTCTAAAATTAGGGTTTCGGATGGAACCAAGAGTGATTTGAATTTCGAAATTTGGGGAATGGATGATGTTGATGAGACTCGGGATTCAGGAATACTACGCCGTTTTATATATAGCGACCTAAAGTCACACATTCAGCTACGAATAAATCATTTTTAGCGACGGAAAGTAAGATGAAGAAAAGGAAGTTTGGGTTGGACAAGTGAGATGTTTCACAAGTTCACATGAGACCAAACAAGAAAGGCAACATCCCTCCAACAAGTATTCTACATTAGATGACACTAACAAAACGAATGGGGTTGAATGTGAGAAGCAAATGGCACTAAGCTTTGGAGAGGAGACTAGCCTTGAGGTTCTGGATAGTAGCAATGTCAGTCTTGAAAACTATCCGCAAGGACACTGTCATCAATATCTGTCTCAAAGACCACATTAAGGATCGAAAAAGTCCCAGAACTTGCACTACCAAAGCTAGCAATCCAATGGCAGGATTCTGAGTATCCACATTGTATTGAAAGTGCACCAAGCCTTTAGGAAAATTAAAATATCACCAAGAATGAAGAGTCTGGGTGTACAGCTGACTCCTTATTTTATTTGAGACTCCATTGAAATCCATTATGTGTCACATATTTTATCTAAATGTGTGGACAAAAATGAGCACGTCACCATTACTCACATAAAAAAGTACACAAATGCACTTTCATTTGTGCAAATGTTATAATTAAAGTGCAAATAGTTCTTCTCAAATGTGCAGAAATGTCATAGGCGGGTTTTCTATATGAGCTTGGAAATGCAGATTTTGTACAAACTATATAATTTAGGGCATTCTAGGTGAAAACTCATTTATTACAATTTTTAGTGTAAAAAAATAGGCCCAATTTGATGTGAAGAAAATAGTTTAGTGACAAGAAAAGAATTAAATAGATCATTGAATGACAGTTTCGAAGCCCGTATTGCTTAATGCAATTTGCAACGGATTTAAAATGATGTTGTTTCATGTAAAACTATGTCGTTTTGCTTTAAAACTACTCATTTAATCTAAACACAAATTTTAAATTACTGAACCCTTACTAAACGGCGTAGTTTCTATGCTGCAAATTGCAGCATGCAATAGCGAATCTCATTCCTTGAAAGGATAAATCTCTTCCGGGTTAAAGAGAGTTTCAACCATGACGTCGGTGGGAGGTTTTTGGACGATGGTTTTTGAAGATGGGTTCTGAAACTCTATCAAAAGGAGTAAATTCTTCTTCTAATTATCATCAATTGAGAGGACAATTTGTGCAAATCTCCTACTTTGTTTTCTTTTGTATGTGAGTTTGATTGGTGTGAGTGCGATTATAAGAAAAGTATGTCTTTATTTTGGCTTGTTGTCGTACTAATTTAGCTCATTCTGATACTTTAAATTTATATGTTCAAGTTTATTTATTTAATATTCATGAGCTTTAAAAAAAAGAAAGTTAAAACAAGTTAAACAATATTAAATAAATTACTTGTTTACATAAAATATTTTTAACTAGTCATTATTTTTAAATAGACTTATTAAAATTACATAATATTTAGTTGAGCAAATAAAAATATTAATAGGGGAGTGAATGCTTTTTTGGATAATTATAATTGGAGGAAGAAAATTCAACGAGAAGGGATATATATATTTGCAGGATTCTAAATTAAAAAAATTGACAAATCATTATTTTTGCAAATACAACCGCTAAATAAATATAACTCAATTTGAATTTATCTTCAATTAATTAAATCACTGATTGTGCTTACGTCTCATAAAACTTATTGTATCTGTAAATCTTAACTCTATGTATAAACGAATTATTTATTATATACGAGCGATCACTAGTTAGATAATACTCGCCTCGAACAATAATCTAAATAAAAATCATGTTCGAGCTTGATTTTTTTGTTACGAAGCCGGACTTTAACTAAACTTACAAACGGATCACAATTCACAAACACTCGACTCATTTACATCCTAAGATGAACCAGGTTTATTCTCTAACCGGATCGGATTTTATTACGCCTAAGAAAAAGTGTCCGTCTTCCAAGTTGAAGCATGCAAATGCATTTGGGCTTTTAGCTTCAGCCCATACGTTTCAGCGTGGAGAATCTAGACGATGTCGTTTCGTATGGGTGAAGGTCACGAGATCAGCCGTATTGTGTTGGCCTTGACGTTGTTGTGTCGTCATCGATCGATCCGATCTCCAATTGAACCGTAGAATACTTTCGGCAGCGACTGCGATGGACGAATCTGGAAACAGTGCGTCGAAAGGAGATCAACGAGGAGGTTTCTGCAGTAGTGGCACCGGCTGCAGCAGTGGAACCGAGTGGCGGAGGTGGATGGGGTGGCTGGGGGTTCTCTGCTTTCTCTGTTCTTTCTGATCTACAGAAGGCTGCCGAGGAGATCTCTCGCAATGTAAGTTTCCATTGTTAATGTTAAATGCTTATTGATTTTCTCTGAAATCCATTTTCTGAAAAAATTAGGTTTTGATAAATTTTGGTTTTTTCAGCACATTTGTTAGTTTTGATATTTGATTCATTCATTTTGGCAATTTCTGTTGTACATATGAGGTTTGAAGGGATTTCAGGATGATAGGTGTTTGTTTTTGCAGGCTGCTGTGGTGGCCCAAAGTGCAGCAAAGAGTCTTGCTGAGATTCAGCAAATGGGTGAAGAATCCGACACTTCATCAAAGGAGGAAGAACCGCAAGAGTCTGAGACTGATGATGAGTCTGATAAGATGAGAAAGCTAGCTTTAGATAAACTGGAAAACGCTAGTGAGGATTCTCTCCTTGGTCAGGCAAGTGAATTTCGGCGTTGTTAATGAAATACTGATAGTGTTTTGGAATTAAATATTAGGAGCTGATGGGGCTCCATGGCCATGTTTGAATTTTGAACTGTGATATTTTATGTGCAGGGCTTGAAGGTTCTTGATCATTCAGTTGAGAGTTTTGCTTCTGGAGCATGGCAGGCATTGGGAAGTGCGCTAAAAGGAGGATCCAATTTAGTTCACAAGTATGTGATACATTTTAATTACTGTCTTTCTGCTTTTTTCATTACCGATTTCATAGTTTTTAAAACTTTGTTGGCCAATACTAACATGATTGCCTGAGGTATAGTTAGTCTATGAGAAATAAATAGAAAAGCATGTGCGGCACTGCAATGTACTATGCTGTAATTGCAAATAGAAGCCCAACACTTAAATTCGGATAGTTGTTTTTCACAATCTTTTTGTACTCATTAGTTGTCGTGTTTCCGTTTCCACATCTTTTTTAGGCTGGAGCAGAACATTTCTGAATCTATTATACCAGGGGAAGCTGGTTCTGTGGCCCCATCTCTTCTGGAGGTAATGATTTTTTGAAAGGTATGATCAAGATGTCCATTTTATTGTGTGCTTTAGCTTTTGGTTTAATTTTCTGCTTGGGTTATAGACTGGAAAAGCCTTAACTGCCAAGGGAATACAAGTGCTTGAAAATGTGGGCAAGGAGACCCTGGATCTTATAATCGCAGAAACTGGTATTCAGGTCGATAAGGATTCTAAAGAGGGTGATGCTCTAATTAGCGAAGATCAATTATTTGAGGAGGTAAACTTCGATAGGTGTTTCTACATATACGGAGGCCCTGAACAGTTGGAGGTACTTGTTGAGAGCTCCCATTTATCTTTGTTTTTTAAATAAGTCAATGCAATTTTAATCATGACATAGCTGTTCAAATGATTAGGAATTGGAGGCACTATCAAGCCATCACACACTATTATTCAATCGGAAGAAAGCCAAACTCTCATCTGAGCAGAAGACCGTCTATGATGGAAAACTTCAGGAGGTGCAGCAAATTTTTAGTTCTGCATTTGACAATGAAGGTGGCGCTGGGACAGACAAGGGAAAGAAAGTAGAGAGTGGATCCGATGAACTGTAGTGAAGAGATGAAGAACTTGCATGATTCCAGCATTAGCAAGGCTGCTGATATGGCTGCTGGGTACGGCTCGTTTAGCTCCAGGATTGTTCTTTTTCTTGCTTGTGATATGCGTGCTTTTTCATAGTCTAATTACAATGGTATTCATTCTTCTTTAGTACAAAAGCTAAACTAGTAAATGGGATATGAAGATTTTTGTTTGTTAATGAGCTATCCAATTTGTTGTTGTGGTGCGTGCACCATTGATGATACTATCTTATGGTTGGTATTTTGCCTTTTGCTGCACAGATTCACAGGTGCGCTGACAGGACTGAGTGCTAATGACATGATCCAGAGAACTGTAGGAAGATTGGAATCCTTGCACTCGGAGGGAGTTCATGTATGCACATATCAATTACTTTATTTAAAACTTCCTTGGATTTGTTCGTAGACTCATGGTATGGTTCTATGGTTGTGTGCAGAGATTGTCGGATATGTGTTGTCTTGCAATCTCTCAGCTTTTGATGCTGGGTAAATCAGTCATTGCAAATGCAAACAAGGCCGATACTGAAGAAATTGGGGGTCAAAGTTGATTGGCCCGAAGATTCTGTTGAGAAAGCCAAAATTATTAGAATGAAGGCGCAGTCAATGACATCAAATGTTGAGGCTGTTTCAAGCAGCTTTGTCACAGGTTTTACTCATATATTCTAACAAATGTTTAGCATTCTTTTGTGATATTGAAGTTGAATAGGTTCCCTCAGTGATAAAATTTTGATTTTCAGGCATTTTGGATGTGTCAGAGGCTTTCCAAGCAGCCTTAAAAAATGCCACTGCTGAATCCCAGGATGCACTTCCAAGCAAATCAATTGAAGAAAGAGCCAGCTCGTTCTCAGAACATCTCAAGTCTAACCAGATAACAGCAGTGGAGAAAATAATGGAGGGACTTCAATACTTGTCTTACGTCGTCATTTCAACCTCCATCCCCAGTGCTTAGTCTTTAAGGGTTAATCAAGACATGGTATATAATGACACTGTAGACAGTGTGCACTTCTCAATGAATTCCACGTGATGTGAATCTTGAAACAGTATTAGATTTCAAGTGTCAATCGAATCAGGCTATTATCATTCTGTGATTCTGGCATATTTTATGAAATATTTTTTTTTCTGTGCTACTCTTTTCTACGCAACAAAAATGTCAAGGGTCTGTTCATTTTGAATTGAACCTAGTGTGTTTAGTTTAGATTGTTTAATATGTTGACCAATAGGGAACTTGTGTGCGTTAGAGCTACACTCACTTTGAGAACAGTACGTGTTCTTTATATACTAACCTTTCATTCTAGAGAATGGAAGAGATTTAAACCTGAGTCGTAGAACTGAATTATACAATTTGCCTTTCGATTTATTGATCAAACATAATTCATGCATGTATTGATGTATTTGGTTTGTTAATCGCATATTCTACGAATGAAGTTCACGAATAGGCCTGGCACTTTTCGGGTGTTTAGTAAAAAAAGTTTAACCCGTACCCGACCCGCGTAGTAAATTTCGGGTTCGGGTTTATAGATTTAAAAAAAAGTTAAACCCGTATCCGTACCCGACCCGCGTATTTTGAATAAATAAATATTATAAATAAATAAAAAATGGATTTAAAAATATTATAAATAAATAAAAAGTGAATAAAATCATAGAATAAGATTCATAAACTGTTATTTAGTCCTTCACTAACTTGAAAATAATAATTTGAGCAAAAAAATAAACATGATGTGTATATCAAATAGTATTATGAATATATAAATATGTATTTATAGGCATAATGCGGGTTTGCGGGTTTGATTAAAAATTAAATATTAAACCGTACCCGAACCCCCAGTGTCCAAAACCCGACCCGAACCCGCGAAATTTTTCGGGTTTGCGGGTTAAGTGCGGGTTTGCGGGTTCATGTGCCACCCCTATTCACGAATGAAGTTGGGCTTTTACGAAATACAACAGTGTTGTAAGGTGCACCGAATATAGTATGTACATCGTTTTATAAAGGGTTTTTTAGCGAAAACCACCCGTCCAATACCACTATTTGAACAAAACCACCCCCTCAAATTTTTTTTTGACTTAACCACCCATGAATATCAAAACTACTTAATATGACTTTTTCAACAGGTCAACAGGTAATTATGACCGTTGACTTCGGTTGACTTATAATAAAATTAATAAAAAAAGTTTTTTTTGCTAAAACCACCCTTCCAATACCAAAATTTAATTAAAACCACCCCTTCCAAAAATATTTGACTTAACCATCCACAAACTATTTAATATGACGTTTTCAATAGGTTTACATCGTTGACTTCAGTTGATTTATAATAAAAATCGTATTTGGTAATTTACGTACTAATTACCAAATAATTTCATTGATTTCGGTTGACTTACCAAATCTACAAACTAATTATTCTAATTAATTTTGTTTACTCTAAAATCTAATTGATAATTTACAGACTACTCAATCAAACTAATTGAAAATCCTAAAAATAAAATTTGTCAAACTTCTTATTCCTAATTGCATTTCATGAAATTCTAGGATCGAAATCGGTGTGGTAAAGGGCTTATGTGAGATACATATGGTAGTGAGGAGTTTAACAAATTTTGTGTTTAGGATTTTCAATTAATTTCATTGATTAATCCGTAAATTACCAATTAGGTTTTAGAGTAAACAAAATTAATTAAAATAATTAGGTCATACATATGGTAAGTCAACCGAAGTTAATGAAATTGATTTTGTGGATATGTCAACCAAAGTCAATGAAATTAATTCGATAATTAGTCCGTAAATTACCAATTATGATTTTTATTAATTTTTTTTATTATACACCTATTGAAAAAGCCATATTAAATAGTTTTTATATTTGAAGGTGGTTAAGTAAAAAAAAATTGAAGGGGTTGTTTTGATTAAATTGTGTAATTGAAAGGGTGGTTTTATACAAAAAACTCAAATTGACATTATAAGTCAACTAAAGTCAACGGTCATAATAACCGATTGACCTGTGAAAAAAGTTGTGTTAAAGAGTTGTTACATTCATGGGTGGTTAAGTCAAATTTTTTTTTGAGGGGGTGATTTTGTTCAAATAGTGGTATTGGACGGGTGGTTTTCGCTAAAAAACCCTTTTATAAAATAGTCCCTAAAATTTGTCTTCAAATTAATTTGGCTTAGAGGGTAAATTGGTAATTTATTGAAGTTTACCAAAACGCCTTTGGGTATTACTAAATGGTTCAGATCTGGTGCAGCCTACAGCCAATTGCAGCGGATTGAAAACGACGTAGTTTAGTTTAAATGATTCTAAAATTACGTCGTTTTACTAAAACCCAAATTAAAAAATAATGAACCCGTCGTAAAACTACGTAGTTTTTACCTAAACTATGTGGTTTGCATCCGCTACATTGGATTGTACGAGTTTTACTTCGGTCATTACCAAAACGCTCTCGAAAAATGTACAAAAAGGCTATGTACTGCCAAACAGATTACATTCCGAACTACCAAAAATAATAAACAAGGGTTGAATTTCAAAACTAAATTGATAAGTTTTTAGGGCAAATTACCGAAAACCACCCATAAATATGGTTTTTTCCAGAAACCACCCATATTTTTGGAAATTATAAAGTCACATCCATATGTTTATAAAATTTGTTAGAAACCACACATATGTTTAAATTTAATCAAAATATTAATAAAAATGATAAAAAATAGGAAAAATAAATAATTAATTAAAAAAATCATTAAAAAATATTTGATGCTAAAAAAATTTTAAAACCATTAAAAATAAATATTTAATTAATTAACTAAAGGGTAAATTTTCGAAAATCATAAAAAGAAACTTTTAAAAACGCTAAAAAATACATATATAATTGAAAAAAATCATAAAAAACTTTGAAAAATAAGGATACTAAATAAAATTAATTTAAAATGAAGTACAATACTTTTATTCATATGGTATGTATTAAATGTGAAAACTAAATTTATACAAAAATACGATGTCTTACAAATTTGTAAAATTTTGAAGTTTTTTTATTTTATGGTGCCACTACTATGTGTTACATGGTATCACATTTGTAATTTTTAAAACACCATATTTTTGTATAAATTTAGTTTTCTCATTTATATCAAAATTATAACTTGAATAGAAGAATTTTAATTTGCATGCCCAGTTATAATTATATTGAATAAATAGTAGTGTGTTATACGGTTACACTTACTACATACGTCACATAGCGCAAATATAAATTTTGATACATTTTTACATATAAAGCAAACAAAATTATTGCATATAAAGTAAAGTTTAAACATTCATTTTAAGACATTAAGATTTTTTTTAAAACTTTAATGGAGCAATAATGGTTGCCGGTAAATTTTGTAATTTTTCAAGACACCATATTTTTTATAAATTTAATTTCAAATTTGTATACATATCATATGAATACATTTCA
>QZGG01002359.1:0-39521 GCA_006409495.1 Sedum album
AAAAAACAAGCACCCAGCAAATATTAAACCAGAAACGAAAAATAGTCTACCACGAAAAAGAAGAAGAAAATGAAATCTTCAAGTTGTAACATACTGGTGTAATGTCCACGAGCAAAGTTGTTGGCAGCATCCTCTTTACCACTAATCAGCTGTTCAGGGTGGAAAAGTTGTCGATATGTTCCATTCCTCACTTCATCAATCACGGTAGGCTCGAGATCAACAAAAATAGCTCGAGGAACATGCTTCCCTGCTCCAGTCTCACTGAAGAAAGTGTTAAATGCATCGTCGCCTCCTCCTGCCGTCTTATCATCCGGCATCTGCCCATCAGGCTGTCAAAACAAAAAAACAACACATCAATTTAAAGTTAAATACCTTCAAAATCAACTCAAAACAAATTGCCAAACAAATCTTCACAGCAGAATAATTAAAAAAATTAATAATGAAATTGAGAAAATCATAATTCAAATATGCAGATAAATTTAAATTCACAAGTTGATAAATTGCGAAACCCTAAATCGAAAACCACCGATAAATTTAATTTTTTTTAATTTTTTTTAAATTTTTTAATTTTTTTTAATTTTTTTTAATTTTTTTTAATTTTTTTAATTTTTTTAATTTTTTTTAATTTTTTTTAATTTTTTTTTAATTTTTTTTAATTTTTTTAATTTTTTATTTTTTTTAATTTTTTTTATTTTTTTTTAATTTTTTTTAATTTTTTTTAATTTTTTTTAATTTTTTTTAATTTTTTTTAATTTTTTTTAATTTTTTTTTAATTTTTTTTAATTTTTTTTAACGATTCATGTAACGGAATGGTGACGAGGTGGTGAAATGCTTACGGAGCACGTTATAAGGGTGGTTTTCTGCAAATAGTCATTATACGGGTGGTTTTCTGTAATTACCCCTATTATAGGGGTGATTTTCTGTAATTAACCCATATATAAAAACTGCCTGGCTCCATCCTGTCTGCCCATTCCGCATCTTGAATGTACAACGCCACTGTTTCTAAAAGTCAGCAACTGTAACCACAGCTACATTTTTCCAGTCACTGCCACTCCATGTCCCAGTCCCACATCAGCAACTCAAACTCGAAAATGTTCAAACTTTGACAAACTAACACCTGCTCCATCATCCCTAACCCCCCTCCCCATATTAAAAAAAATCTTGAACGCCGAAAATGGAGTAGGGAAAGGTTTTTTTAGCCCTAGAGTTTAGGATTTTCGAGAAGGATTTGAAGTCTGAATACGGGTTTTTGAGATGTTGATGGGATTTTAGAGGGAGGTGGAGATAAAGGGGTTGTGTGGATTACTGGATTTAGCGGTGGAGGGTTTTGGTCGAGGGAGGAATACGCCATTGTTGGGTTCATCGAGATTTTTGGTGCTCGGCGATTCATCTGTTTTTACTTCTGTTGTCGTCTCTTCTATCTCGCTCTGCAGGTAATTTCAACTGCTTGCGAGTTTTCTCTATTTCTAATTTAGCCCCTCTAGTTTATAAACATTATTGTTGGCCCTTCAAGTTTTTGAAAACCCAAGTCAGTGACAAATCTACGCTTTACGACAGACACTTAATGAGTTAAATCGAATAATTAATAATTAATTTAATCTCTGCACAGAGTTGATGTGGCCCAATAAGGCCCAAAAGCATACGAGTGTCAAAGCGTACGTTCCACGCGCGAAGCAACGGTCATATCGGTACCGAAAAGGACGACGACATTAACGGCGACGTCCCTGCAATGCAATGTCGTGGAGCATTAACGACGACACGACAAACGAAACCATCGAGAGACTGTACAGTCTGACACGTCAGCGTTTTCAAATGTCACGAAGCATCAGACAAAATCCAGGTAGTAAATGAAGAAGACAGAAGAGATTTAGACTATGCGATTAACACTGACAAGTCGTCGAACGACATTTATTCCGATTTTCAGGTATTGTGTTTATTAGTCAGTTTAATGTTATCAAATTGTTCAGGAATTAACTTGTATGATGTGGATTGGATTTTTAGAAATTGTTGGAATTAGGGTTTGGAAATTGGGGATTTTAGACCTAATTCATTAACTTTGTTGTATTGATACTGTTGATAATTCTGTGAATGCAACTGTGGGTGTTAGTTTGGGATTTTTATGTTTTGCACGGTGGACTGTTTTGATTACAACAAGGCTTGGAGTAGGAGTAGAATTGTTAAGTCGTAAACTCGAGTAATGTGATAAAATTGTATGCCGAATGAATAAAAATATAATCTTGCAAATTATTGGTAGTCGGGATATCAAGTATAGTGCAAACTGCAAACTGCAAACTGCTAGGTCGATCAAGCCGTTGGTGATGGGAGGCTCTAGTGGGTGGTATTAGTAGACTTTGTAGAATAAGTCGATGTATAAACTAAGGATCTTTTACCAATTATGTTGGGATGTCGAGGTTAAGTACTTTCACTAGTTTTTTTTACAAGTGAACTATGGAGTATTTATAACTTGGTATATTTATGACTTGTTTTGTTGAATACTCTTTTCAAGATATGGCTTGTGGGAGCATAATCCCCTTGCCGTTACCCTGCTGGCTGCTGCTACATGAATTTTCACTAGCCCCTTTGGTGAGATCTACAAGATGTTTTGGAGAAGCCTGGTCAACTAAATTTCTATAATGAATTTGGGACTTGGACTCAAAGGAAGTTAGTGATCTGAGGCTCCTTCGACCATTTTCTTTTTTGGTGCCAGCGCCTTAGAGTCAAGAATGTGCCAAAGATTGTAATTACCGCTACTATTTCTTCTGTTGGCATCAGCAGACTCTTTATCAAAAGGTTTGAGAAAGAATCTTGTCACATTGTCCTTGATTTCCAGAGTGCCTCTTAAGTGATTTCTCCATTTGCAATGCCAGTGGAATTGAGTCTGCTGGAGAGTGGCAAAAACTTAATCTTTGGGCCATGTTGATTGCAGAGACTTTCCAAAACGTTCCAATGTTCTTTAATAGAATGTATAACAAGGAAAAGATTGACATCTTTTAGATTTTGTTGCCACAAAACTTTATATGAAAATGTAAGATCATGACAACAGAGCTCAACTTCACTAAATGTGTTATTCCATTATCTACTACAGTACTTGGTTACTGCCTTCACTATCTAGGAAGTCAAATGTAGCAGTGACTTCTCCCATATTACAAACTTCATAACACTCTTTCCTACCTATTTTTTGAGACCATTTCTTTTCAAGAAAGGCTCAATAGTTACTACTAATTTTACTCTTCAAAGTATCCTCATTACTCTCAGCATCCTTCTTGCTTATAACAATGCTTACAATCTTACATGGCTCAGCCTCCTCCAGCATCTGCACCACACTCCTCATAGTCGGTCGCATTGATGGTAGCCTAGCAGTGCATATTACAGCAACTCGCAAAACCTTCACAGCTTCCTCCTTTAACACATCCGGAAATCTTGAATCTACTAACTCCATGATACTCTCCTTGTTTTTCATATTGCCACAAACCCATGTCACAATATCCTTGTTCTCCCCGAATTCTGGCTCTATCGGTCTCTTCCCTGTCACTAGCTCCATCAGCACCACCCCGAAGCTGTACACATCGCTCTTTTCACTCACCTTGTAGGTATATCCATACTCTGCAATGCAAACACAAGTCACATAACATTAGTTTTAGTATCAATCATTTGGCTTAGTTGCATTGCTAATGTAAATATTTCTTTCAATGAAGGGATTGTGCGCATACCTGGAGCGATGTAGCCGTGAGTTCCGGCAACGACATGCGCAGAAACATCCTTGCTGATTCCACCATTGTTAACAATCTTGGCTAAACCAAAGTCAGCAATCCTTGGTTTGAAAAACTCATCTAGCAAGATGTTACTAGACTTCACATCTCTATGTAGAACCGGTCGGGTCAATCCATGGTGCAAATACTCCAAACCGCGTGCCGAGCCAAGCGCAATCTCATACCTCGTTTCCCAGTCCAACTCCATCTTCTCCGACACATGAAGCCTATCCCACAAACTACCACGAGGCATGTACTCATAAACCAAAAGGCTTGATTCCTCACTTGTTATGCAACAGTACAATTTAACCACGTTGACATGGCGAATCGAACTCAGCGTAGCGACTTCTGATTCTATCTCAGACGCAGCAGATTTCCGCCGTAAAATAGGAGAAGCAATGTCTGATGCAACAAGGGATGGATCAAAGTTCCAAATATGCTTCACGGCAAAGTCCTTACCGCCTAATGTGACTCTATACACTGTACCAGACCCACCTTTGCCGATCAAATTTTCCGGCTTGATCGAATCAATGATCTCCTCTTCCGTAAAATCCACCACCTGAAAGGATCTCATCTTCCAGGACAATGAACTCCCCAGACTGCCATCCATCTGTGTTCTCCTCAAACAAAACACTACTGTTGACAAAAATCCAATCACTGCCAAACCCGTCACAACACAAATAATCAGCGTCTGAAAACTCCTTCCTTTCGCCTCCACACAAGGCGGAAACATCCCAAAATCTCCGCCACAAAGACCGCTATTTCCAGCAACACTTCCATTATAATTCTGTAAAAAGCTCGGCACTCTTCCACTCAACCTATTGTTAGACAGATCAACGAAACTAAAATGCAGTGAAGATAAACTCTCCGGAATCTCACCAACAAGCTCATTATTCGATAAATCGAGGGAGTTCAATGCTGGTAACCTTCCAATCGAATACGGTATCTTCCCTCCAAGTTCATTCCTTGACATATTCACATTATTCAAATACTTACACTCTCCTATAGACTCTGGTATCGGTCCTGATATCTTATTCCCTTGAAGATCCAAACTACTCAGTTTCGACAATTCCCCAATCCTCTCCGGTATCTCACCGCTCAAACGATTAAACTTTAAGTCAATCTCATCCAACTCGGTTGCTCCAACAATCTCCTTCGGAATCTCCCGCTCAACATATTATTCCCAGCCCAAATAGTCGTCAACTTCCTCGCATTCCCAATCACTTTCCCAATCTCACCTTCAAACAAATTCCTCTCGATATCCAAAATATTCAACTCTGGCAGCCCCCATAACCCTTCAGGCACTCGTCCAGTCAGCCTATTCTGCCCAACTCTAAACCTCTTCAATGAGACACATTCCGCATAACTCTCAGGAATCCCACCACTAAAGTTATTCTCAAGCATCAGCAATGCAAACATCTTCCCATTCTTACACATCTCTTTAGGTATCTCACCAGTCAAGTTATTCGTCGAAACGTCGACGTATTGAAACTCAGCCCACGAACCTAACTTCTCCGGAAGTTGACCAGTCAACGAGTTAGTATAAAGTGATAGATTTACAAGCTGTTTAAACTCACCAAACTCCGCCGGAATCTCTCCGGTGAGCTGATTTTCAAACAGCTGAATCGTCGTCAAGTTTGTTAAATACTTTAGCTCTGATAAATCTCCTGTTATATGATTTGTGGACAAATCCAGCTTCTGGAGATTTGTCAGATTTCTGAACGTGTGGGAATCGTGCCTGTTAATCCGTTGCTGTACATTTCAAGCATCCATAAATTCTTCAACTTTCCGATTTCAGCCGGAATCGGACCCGTCAATTTGTTGTCTGAAAGCTCTAATGTTTCTAATTCTACCAAATCTCCGATTTGTGGAGGAACTGTGCCGGAAATTGAGCAGTTTGACATGTAGAAAATCTTCAGTTTCGACAGTTTTAAGGTTTCTGACGGAAAGTCCGACACGTCGAATTGATTGTCCCCAACACTCAAAGTGACCAATTCAGTCAAATGGGTCAACGAATTCCACGGAAACCGACCAGTAAAACCGCTCTTGTTCAAAAACAGATGCTGTAAATTGCTCAAACCGGAAAACTCGGGAACACGCCGGAGAAGAAATTGTTACCCAAATCGAGATACTTGAGCTTCACGCAATTGTTCAACTCCTTACCCACTTCGCCGTGTATCGAGTTGAATCCAAAAGCGAGTCTTTCAAGCGATGGTAAGTTACAGATTGTGCCGATGGGAAGCGTGCCGGTCAACGCTTGGTTGGACAGGTCAATTTCGTTGACCAAATTGTTCGAGTCACATTTGATTCCCCAAAAGGTGGTGCAGAGTTGGGTATCGGTGGTGTTGATTTTCCATGTAGCGAATGTTTCTGGATTTGATGATTGTAAAGATGTTTTGATGGTGTTTAGGATTTGGAGCTGGTCGGGGTCTAGAGCTGATACGATCGAGATGAGCGTGAGAGAGTAAATGAAGAGTTGTGATGACGTCATGGTGGCTGAGGAGAGGAGAGATGAGATCTTGTCGGAGAGTTCGAGTGTTGTGATGCTTGAAATGGAGTTGGGGATGAAGAGGATTGAAATGGAGGTGGAGGTTTTCACATTTGGGAGTGCGACGTGTAACGAAGATTTGTATGTTTGTCGGAGGTTTTGTTTTTCTTTTGTTAGAGTCTTGTCGTAGTGTGTGTCGTTTTGAGGGAGTTTAGAAGAGTATTTATTAGCCAACAAGTTGCTTAGCTACGGTCGAGTTGATCCAAACTTAAATAAATTGAATTAATATTCTGAAACAAATTATATGGTTCAATAACTTTCAAATGACGTCAATTTAAATGGTTCAACTCGTAGTTTTAGCATCTCAGCTCTTATCCTTCAATTTTTCAATAGAGAAATGTGAGACGCATCAATCATCCGTGCTCATCAAATGCAGATCAAAATATCCATATAAATTTTCTTATTTTTAGATTTTGTCTGTCTAATGGTATTTTAAAGATTATGTAAAAAATATCAAAATATTCTTTCTTGCTCGCTCATCGATCTCATTAAAAACTCAAATCGCTACATGAAAACATTCAGATGCTCGGTAACATCGATGCTTCCAGCAACACTCTTTTCAATATTTCCATTTTATGTGTGTCTTAATATTTGTTCAATTTTAATTATATATTTTACTATTTTATTGAAATATTTTTTAAAATTCATTCTTAATAACACATTATCTACTTTTATTTATTTATTAAAGAAATCATAAAATATGCTTTAGGAGAAAGTTGTAATAAGTGAGTTTTTTAATGACTTGATTGGACGGAGAGGTGGAATTTATTGTGAGTGACCAGCTAGTGCGGTTAGTACTTTGGGTGCATTAGTGGGGTTAGATATGGTCTCTGATTCTGAGAAAGTGGGCGACTGGGCTAATCAAAAAGTGTTGTAACCACTAGAATTACTACAACTTATCTTAATCAATTATTTGTTGATTTCTTTTTGGATAAATTTCTAAATAATTTTAAAATAGAATCACATTAATTTAAATTCGTTACAAATTATTTGTAAAAAATTATTCCAATTACATTTGAAAATTAGAAATACCATTAAATCGTTACTCTTTGTCCCGTAAATATTACATTATAATTTTATTATGTTGAACTTGAATCAGTGAAGTTTGGAAATGGAAGGTGGAGGAGGACAGTGGAAGAGTGTCATTATCTATAGAATATAGTTAAAATATGGGACATGTTTTTCCAACTTAAAAGAAAATCTAGGAAAAATTAATTAAGTACAACAACGACTTGAGATGATTTGTGGCATGGAGTCAAAGGAAGTCCGAACACGGAAGTAACTGATCAGAATCCGGCCGCCTAAGTTGACTCATTATGCTTATGTCTTGTCCTGCCTTATTACTCTTGCTTTCTGTCTCTCTTTTCACCCCATCACTGTTTTGCCAACCATTACCACGTGCTCATGTATTGTCTGCCACGTCATTTACAAAATGTACTCTAATTCAATGTGCTTACAAATTAATATTAAAAAGGGTAATTGATCAGCAATTGTGTCAATTATTGAAATAGAATTAATTTTATTTTTTGGATAGTTCAATCACTCAGTTTGGATTTTTTTACAATTTATTTCTTCATTAAGGACTGAACAAATTTTAAATTCAAGACAAAAATGCACTCAATTTAATTTTATTGTATATTATTTTACATCTTAATGTGATAGTTTAATGTCTGGTGGCTTGCAGCTAACATTTGCTTCTAGAACATAATTATTGTATTCTTACTGACTAAAAATCAATCATTGTTTGTTCTCAATCTATTTTTTATATAAATAAATCAATAATGTCCATAGTACGTACTCCCTCTGTCTCATAATGTTTGTCCACTTTTCATTTTGGGTGTCCCCTTAAGTTTGTCCACTATCTTTTATTCTCAACCACACATTCTACTTTTTACTCATTTACTTATTAATCATTTATTCTCAATCACACATTTTATACCTTCTTTCTACCTTAATTACCGTGCATTTTGTGCTTTTGGACAAACAAAGCGGGACGGAGGGAGTAGTAATTAATAAAACAAGGAGCATAAAGTCGAAAATGGGACCCTGGTTGGATAAGGGTTACGGTCATATTAATTAGGACTGATTGACTCGAGTCGACCCACGATTGGCTACTTAATTTCAACACATTAGTGTCCATTTCCACCACACAGAGTCACCTCGCCCCACTTTTAAATGCACAATTCTCAGCATCTTCATATTTATAAGTCACAATTGAGTTTTTTTATTTAAAAGGGGTGCCTCAATTCTTCCATGTTCATTTAATGGAACCGTCCTAGCTACTTCAGTCTCAAATAATACCTATAAATCCAACAAAATCTTGATTTAATTGAGCACGTTTCCATCGAAATTGTTTTAGAAATATTTGATTCAAACAAGTCATTTTATAAAATATTTTGATTGAATAAAAACGAGCATTTTGGTCTTTTAAGACGTCCAAAAACTTATTTCTTGTCACATGCATATTACATTGTAAGATGCATAGTGTTACAACTTATGTAACCGAATTCGGCATTTCGCCTAATGGAATTGTCCAAGGCTTTAAATCTACGCAATTGGTGAAAGCCTTAGTGATACTGATGCGTTAAGTTAGGCCATTGATGTCAGCCACTGTGATTTTGACCCGATTGATCAACTCTTCATCCGTGCTCTTTACTCAAAGACTCAAAAGCCTTGGCTTGCACCACAAGCAAAAAAATTCAAAAACTGATCCAAGTCAAATGGGCCGGTCCAAAGTGTCGAAGCCCAATAAGGGTAACTGAGAGCGTGCAATCACGCGCCCGGAGGCGCGTAGTGGTTAGCAAGTAGGTGAAGAAAGACATTGATGATCAACGTCGTCAAATGTTTTCCAGCTTCAATTAATCGATCAATCAATCTATCGATCTATCTAATTCACGCAACATCGGATCTCAACTCGAATTTCCGATCTAAGGTGATGTCAATTTCCTGTTCCGATTGATCGATGTGGAGATTTTTGGATTTTGATTTTTATCTGAATTTTTGTAATAAAGTGATAATTGGATTTATTGACTTATGAGAAATTGATAGTAGTGTGATTGAGGCACGCAGGTTGTGATGGCGGACGTTGTAGGTTCATCGGAAGCAACGACCAGCATCTGCAGCCATTGGTAATGTTTTGTTGTGCTTAAGATGTTTTTTGGTAGGTATATGTGTCGGTGGATTTTTATTGAATTTATATTGTGGAATTGTGGAAAATTGATTGTTTGTTGTAGTTTTGGCGTGTTTGTTTGGGAAGGCGTGTTGGGTTTGGCATTTAGGGACGTAAAAATGATGGGAAAAGTCTGGTTGCGTAGCTGATGTTGTAAAGCTCGAGCCTTGAGGGCTGAGGCCTCGTTAGATTTGTGGAAAATTTTGGGGCCGGAAAGAAATTTGAGGAAACATGAGATTGACTCTTTGGTTGATTCATCAGGGGAAAAGTAAACTAGTCGAAGGAAACAATACAAACTTTTATGCTCAATTTTCCATGACTCTTCTGTTTCATTCCATATGCATCAACTTTTCATGATATGAATGAGGGCTGTATATGTCTTGCCACCTGTTATTTGAAATATTCGGGAAGATGGATAATGTTTTTAGGTTCTGGAGAATTTTTTGCTGTATTTATTTGGTGGGTTGCATATTATTGCCATTTATTGATTATATTAGGCTTGATTTACAGTGAAAGAAAGTATTCCAGTGGCAAATATTGATCTGCATTTTGCCCACTGCTCGAGGAATTTGGAGAAATGTAAAGTGTGTGGTGACATGATCCCTAGGAAATTCGCAGAGGAGCATTTCATGACTACTCACGCCCCGGTATATTTATAGAGACATTGATATAAATAAGTCTATTTTATCTTTGAGCTGCTAGATTACTTTTAAATGCGGAAAATGGCCTTGGGTAATAATGAAGTAATTTCCCGTGCTCGCGTTTCTATGTTCCGATTTTGGTTAAGAGAAGAGTGTCAAAAGAAGCTTTTCAAACTATTTAGTCTATACCAACTGATTCATGGTAGAACAGGTGAGTGTTCACTTTGCAGCGAATCCATGACAGAGACATTCTTGCTGTTCATAAGGGTGAAAAGTGTCCCCGAAGGAATACTGCGAGTATTGCGAGTTCCCATTGCCAGCGCTAGATCTAATCGAACATCAGGTATGTATTTGATTCAAATATAATAGAAAATATTTGTGCTTGCTACTAATATATTTTATTTTCATAGACATTGCATCTATAAATATATAGGAAGTTTGCGGAAACCGAACAGAACTCTGTCATTTGTGCAATAAGTATATAAGGACTGCGCGAAAGGACTGGACATGAGATAAGGTGTACTGGTGTGGCGGAAAACTGCTGTGAACCTCCAAGGTACCGTTCAGTGCATCTTGTCAAATAATTCGTTGTTTACCTTAAGTACCAAAATTATTTTCATATGCAGTAATACATTTCTGTTTTGTAGTAACCATACAAGTTGGAAATTTGCTATAATTTTTATATGCAGAGTTGCTAACCATTATTATCATTGCATAAAATGAGTTACGTGATAAAAACAGGAAAAATATAATAATATTTGTATTGATGTTTTGTTGAAAACTGACCCTGTTAATAGTTTCAATTGAAATCTCTTTGTATGATTAAAGCGGCTTTCGTAAACACTAATTATCTATGAATAATCAGAAGGGAAAACAGGCCAGTTGAAAGAGAGCGAGGTGCACCTCCAAGAAGAAATCACACGAGTTCTCTACTGGACGACTCTTATTCACCTTGGCAATTACAGGCATTGCAGTGCTTTTGGGATCTATGTTTTTCCAGAGGCAAGCAGGAAAGGATCAAATGTAAAAAAGTCAAATAGCAATGAAAGTCTCATGTAGACATAATTATGTCATTGTATAACCAATGCAACTGCATTTGTCATAAACTGTCATATTATGATATCAAATATTATCAATTCACAACCTGTCTCTGTAATTCTGGCCATCATGATTTACTATGATGACATCATTTGTCCATCTCTCGGTTCGAGCTTAGGCACCGGCTTAACGTGCATATCTGCTACCACTAGTCTACCCTTTCGGATCATCAATTTTTCAGTCTATGTTTTCACACATTATATCAGTTATTCACACGATCGTATTCGGTGCAGCACAATTATTTACTGCAAGCATCAAAACGACGTAACTTTAAGAGTATTTACTATAATCCTATTTAGTTTTGAATGATCATTTACCAAAACTACGGTTGCTACAACTTGCGTTTAAATTACGGCTGCTTCAAATTACGATTGCTTCAAATCATACGTAGCACTGAATCTGAATCCTCTTTACATCCCATTTTATTTCCAACGTTTAAATTTTAAAATCAAAATTGGAAACAAACCCTCATTTTGAGCCCAACAAAACCATTACAAGACCCAATCAAAAAACCTACAAAAGGGTAAAATCGTCATTTAGGAAATCCGCAGCCTCATCCGGATCTCCCTTACCTTCTCATTCTCCAATCGTCTATATATACCTGTGTGGCGTTTAAAGGCAAGGTATTTATAAACCCTCAAATTCCTCATCTTCTAGAAATTCAAACCACCACATCGCCGACGAGCTCAGTCTCTTACCATCACCCGTAATTTTTTACATTTTTTCGAAATTGATTACGAAATCTGTAACCTAGATTTGTTCATTTTTTGTGATTTTTCGATATTTTTCGTGTTTGAATTGTAGTTTTGTGGATGTTGATGGTGTTAGTTTTGGTGTTGTTGTTGCAGGCTGTGTTTGAGATGGCGACGTTTGAGTTGTACAGGAGATCCACGATCGGGATGTGTCTGACTGAGACTTTGGATGAGATGGTGGAGAATGGAACTTTGGGTGCTGATCTGGCTATCAAAGTGCTTGTACAGTTTGACAAGGTTTAGAGTTTTTTTTGCAGCTTCGGATGTTATTTAGTTTGATTCTGAGTTTTTGTTTTTGTGTATTGGATTGTAGTCCATGACTGAGGCTCTGGAGACACAGGTCAAGAGCAAGGTCTCCATCAAGGTAAATATTTTGTGTACTGCGAGGATTTTGTTTTTTGTTTTTATGGACAGTATCTATTGGCTTTGATTCGAGTTACTGGTCAGCTGTTATTAACTAATTATTAAATTTTTGAAACAGAAATTTGTGAAAATTATGAGTCTCGCTAGATCTTGTGGAAGTAGCTTGTGATGGTCTTGTTTTATTTGGTATTGGATTGGTTATTCATTCATCATTGTTTTAGTCGAAAGGTTATGGATATTAGGTTACTTGGTATGGTTACCAAAATGAAGTTAAGATTTTATGTAGACTACATTCCAATGTCTAGAAGGAAATGCTGAGGCTGTGTGCTTTATTGAAGTGTTGATCTTTGGGTTATATGATAACTATGCATTTGATATCAATTTGCTAAGAGTTCTGCTCTGAAGTTCCATTTCGATGGACACAACCAGGATCCTCTGTGGACTGTTTCATTTTCTTTTTGCTCATACAAGTACAATACAGTTAGTTACTCAGTGTTAGTAAAGGTAGTTTAGGTTACCCATTCAGATTTCCTATCATACATTGCATGGGAAATGTGTCAAGGCACAGGTATCAATTCATAATTCGGATGTGGATTTAGTTGGGTAATTATTTGCAAAGACATCAATTTTGTATTGTTTCCTTTTTTACAACATTTGCTTCGATATGCCAGGAATGGGAACTTAACCTAAATCCTGATATTTAACAGTAGCATAGCAGTTTTTGGAAGGAGATGCTATATTGCCCAAAATAAAGGATGAGAGGATGTGGTCTTTATTTTAGTTGTTCTTTGAGTTCCATGATAGTTATGCATTTGACATAAATATGGTATGAGTTCCGTTCTGAAGCTGCAATTTGGTGGATGCAACCAGGATCCTCTGTGGCTTGTTTCATTTTCTTTTTTCCTCAGATGCAATACAGTTAGTTTACTTGGTGTCAGTTAAGGTAGTTGATTCAATGGAAATATGTCAAGGTAACAATTTATAGTTCGAAGTTTAGTTTTTTTGGGAAATTATTTGGGACAACACTTTTTAAACAACATTTGCTTCTATATGCCAGAAATGAGAACATATCCCGAAGCCTGATATCTAACATAGTATAATGTTGCTAGGTTTATTCATCAATATATCTGTTAGATTGACTGGGACCACTGGGTATATTTGTTGTATTTTTGGTCACTAATGCATTCTTAGTTCTAAATCAATAAATAAACATCCATGCCGCAGTCTACATGCTATATTTGTAACTGGCTATCTCTAAAGCCTATATAATGATCACGAAAGCGCTGCCCATCAGATTGTCATATATTTTGATGTGCAAAAATAAGACTATTTATAAATTACTGTCTTCACTCCTGACTTATATTATTGATTTAAATATTTTCAGGGGCATCTGCATACCTACCGGTTCTGTGACAATGTGTGGACCTTCATCCTCCAGGATGCAATCTTCAAAAATGAAGACAGTCAAGAGAATGTAGGCCATGTCAAGATTGTGGCCTGTGATTCAAAGCTGCTTACTCAGTAACTACACAAGAGGTTCTTTATATTGTAGCTTTGTTATTACTGAGTGCGAGGGGAGTATGCAGTATATTGTTTCAGTATGGTTGGGCTCATGTTGTTGTGGTTTGGCATCAACTTTCGGCACTGCCTGGACATAATGCTAGACTGTTAATGTAACTTGTCATGTGTTCAATCGTAACAAATACGCAACTTTATATCCAATCCAATGAGTTCAAGTGATATAATATTTTAGGGAAGAATTGCTGTCAATTTTGTTTTAATCAGTCTCCTACGTACTAATCCTTATTACAGTATACATATGAATTACTCCCTCTGTCTCACTATGTTTGTCCACTTTGATTATTTTATGCCTCACAAATAATAAAAAAGGTGGACAAACTTTGTGGAACGGAAAAAGTATATAACATCAATCATATATCGTATTGTAGAATCTTGAGATAAATGATTTATATAACATCAATCATCCCCAACCACATCTTCGTCCTCAATGTCAATCGGAGGTTGAAATGACACCATTGGATTGGGAGATGAACTGGGTATAGTGCCAATTGATGATTTGGAAATGGAGTAACGAATTTTGAGGTAAATTTGTGGTGTTTGAGGTAGTGTCCTAGTCCCAGGTTAAGTGTTGAATCTTGTAGCGTACTCAAAATGGAAACAGAATCTTAAAAAGCATATGCACACGTGAACACTTCAACACCCTCCGAAATCAGTAACAACGCTTCTCAACTCTTTGAGTTACTTTGACTTTGGCGTTGACTGTCACTCTATTTCTGTTCTTATGAAAATAATCGAAAAATTCCCAAATTTACCCATTTTTATAGTTTTTGTTTCTTCTATACCCCACCTAAAGATATATTCCTCATTTGACTCCTTTAGGTGGGGTATGTAGGGAACATATGAAAAGTCTATTTAGTTGTAATTTTTACTAAAAGGGGGCATACGAGGAATAAATCTTTAGGGTGGGGTATATAAGGATCAAAAACTATAAAGAGGGATAAATTTGGAAATTTTCCAAAATAATCTTATCAGATAAAATTACGTAATTTTAAATCGTTGTAGTTTAATTATCATATACGTAATTTATATGGGAGATATGAACTGTAAATCCGAAAAAGAGTGCAAGTGGTCAACGCTATGGACATAAGAATACCAAGTCTCGAAACTTGTGAGATCAGATAACTGTAAGTTATTACAGCATGGGGACTGCGCAGAGACATCATCATGTGAGACATCCATAGATTTCTTGCTGTACCAAAAATAGAAGGCTTTAGTTAGATGAGTTTATTAAACAAATGATATGCTTGTTTAAGTAAGTTTAAAGTTAAAGCAAGTTTTTAATGTCTTTTAGTGTGTCGAAAGTATCAAATATGAACAAATACAGGCTTGATGGTTATGTCATTGTTGGAAGAATCTTAGGATATTCTCGAAACATCTTTTGTCCATTTGTGTCTGTTTTTATACATGTTCTTCATTAGCTCAAGTCAGCATTGTTAGAGATTGAATGTTGAAGATGCACACTTATTTCTGACATAATAAATCTTAAATTATATGTACTGTAAAACACACCAATAATAACTGCATGGGATTGTTTATATTTAAATGCACATGCAGCTTGCCAACAGAGTGGTGCTCTGTTGGTTGAGGGACCTGACAAAGGAACCTCAGGGTCAGGGTTCGAACCCTGACCTCCTCAGATTTTGAATGGGGCTTCATTCCTCCCGCCTCGTGCGAGGAGGTCTTTCTTTCCTCCCGCGCAAGCGAGGAGGTTGTGTGTGTTGTGCAGGAGGCTTTCTTCCTTGCTTGCCTTTGGACGTGGGGCTTGTTCGCGTCAGTGTTCATGAAGTGGTCGTGTAAGCAGAGCGGAGAGACATGCGCGCTTAATTGGCTAAACATGCTTGTCAATGATTGGGTGAAGGTGTCCGTTGTGACCTATGCTACTAGTGATTAGAATAGGATTCTCATGCATGAGATCTTATACGAAATGTACCCATTGTAACCGCTATCAAAAAAAAATGCACATGCAGCTTTAAGGACTTTAACTTTATCTTCTTTTTTCCAACATATTTATTGGCTCAAAAGAAGACTAGTCACCACAATGTGTTTTTTATAATTCCTCATGTAGTTAATTTCGTTATTTAGTACGGAATATATAAAAACTACACATTGTTAATAAAATTAGTTGGATACTATTGTTTTTATGGATAATTAATATTGATCATCCAACAGTATATTTAAGTTCATTAATTATTTGTCATCATAAAAAGTCTTCAATACAGCTATAACAACCATACTGTTTCCACGCATCTTCAGACACATTATTTTTGACAAAATATAGAAATATCTATAAAATATTAAGACAAAATGTCAAACGTGAATGAGTAAATAAATATATTTGAAAGGTGTGGTTATTATTATAATTGAATGTTAAAAATCAAATATATAAAATTGAGTTAGTTCAGTTCGATAAATAATGTATTTAGTCATTTATTGTACGCCATTTTAATTAATTAATTTTATTACAATATTCCGATCGGTTGATTTTGACCAATACACACCTGTAATTTATTCAAGTGCATATGAGTACTAGAAAAGAAAGTAGGAAAGGAAGGAAAATTTTGACTTTATTTAGAGGCATATCTTCCACAAAAGTCAAAAGCAAAAATGTCACATCAGATTGTTTACAAGAGTCAAAATCACAAGATAAGATCTAGTCGTTTAGGGTTGATTTTGTTACTCCCATAATCCCATTTCAAATTGTTTCTAAAATTAATAAATCCAAGGCCATTTCGAGCAAATCAATAAAAGTAAGTCCATTTTTAAAGCAAAACATCAAGGTTCTTTATTAATAAATAGGAGGTTGGATTTGAAAAAAATTTATTGGTTGAGTTTGATAGTTTTATTTAAAAATTAAACCTCATCCGTTAAATTTTTAATAATCAATGATCGACATTGTGTCTCACAATCCTACAGTTATTTACATGTTCTTCTTAAATCTTACTCGTTGTTATATATTTATAGTTATATGCCATTGCGTTAAGATCAAGAGAGACGGTATGTTTTGTTAAGACACAATGACTTCATATCGACCATTGATTTAATTAATCCAACGAATGAGATTAAAAATAGTTTTTAATTAAATATGACGGTTGAAATTACAAAAAACACGAATGTTTAGAATGAACTATTATCAATAATAATTTTTAAATAAATAAAAATCAACGGATGAGATGATGTCTTATTGTCCTACAAAAATATGTCTGTCTTTTTTAATCATATACTAGTTAAAATCAATAATATTAACCTATCACTAATATAAAAAAACAAACTCAGTTGAATAATTAAAACTCTTCTCTCTCCAGCAGCAACAAACACTAAACAATAACAAACTCTCCATTTCACGCACAAAACCACTTCTCCGCAAAATCCACCTCTCCGGCCTCTCCCTACACGACGTCGTTCGTTACTTGATCGCGCCACCAAACCCGGCACCACACTCAACATCTACACAATTCGCACTTTCGCCGATCGTCCTACTTTACCGCGGTGCAGTTCCACACACTTTTCGCCCATTCCCGAATCTTCTAGGCCGTCCGATCCTCAATCCACCGCAATCGCCGAGTCGAGATCGAGTTGCGTAAAGTTTTCGTTTTTTCACAAATTCGAATCATTTCGTGAAATTAGTTTTTCTGGGTTCTCTGTATTTGAATTATTACAGAAAGTCAGAAACTTGATCGAGTTCATCAATTAGGTGTTTGTGAAAATGCCGCACAGAACGACTTACTTCTTCCCGAGGCAATTCCCGGACCAAAGCGGACCAGAAGCATCGTCAACATCGCAGTCAGCAAGCAGGTTGTTGGATGATCACGAGAGTAAAATTTCAGCCAAGACATGCTTTAATGACTCACCAAAGTCAGTTTCAACTTTATCAGATACAAAGAGTTTACAGCTGGATCATCAAACTCATGTTTTTGCTTCTCGTCACAAGTCGTCTCATGTTAATAAGAACCTTTTAGCTTTACGAGGATGGTTAGGTCAGAAGAAAGGTGAGATTAACTCGTCTTTGTTGTCGTCCACTTCTTTGTCTATGCACGTGAAGCCTAGGTTTGATGAGGATGAAAATGAGATGTTGCTTACGCGCCAGCCGCAGCTGGAGTATGGGCAGAGAGGGGCTGAGCATGTTTCATTGAGAAGGTTGTCGAGTGATAGTAGTTATGCTGGGAGTTTGTTTTCGGCCACTACTGTGGATACTGGTAATTTTTCTAGTGAGGTTAGGGATTCGGCTACGACTGAATGTGAGTGTAGGAGGCAGGAGGAGGTTGAGAATGTTGGAGGGAAATTGGCTCAGAAGTCGACTGAACGTTATTACTTGCAACTGACTCTGGCTCGAAGACTTACTTCTCAAGCTTCACTCTGTACTGACTCGAATTCAATTCTGCAAGGATGTAAAGATGGAACTGTTTCTGAGTGCTGGGATGTGGAAACTGTATCTTATCGGCTTTGGGTGTGGGCTCTGTCTCCCCTTTTTCTCATCTAGTCTGTTATTGTGTGAAAGTGTTATGTAGTCCGCACTTTTACAACATGTGCTGATGTTAACACTATTATATTTTCTTCAGGTTAGTGGCTGCTTGTCATATGCCGACAAGATATCAGATGGTTTCTACAACATCTTAGGGATGAACCCGTACCTTTGGATGATGTGCAATGATGCAGAAGAAGGAAAGAAGTTGCCGTCGTTGTCCTCACTCAAGGCTGTGGAATTTAGTGATTCGTCGATGGAGGTTACTGTTCTCGATAAACATGGGGATGTGAGCCTTAAGGATCTTGAAGATAAAGCAAAAGAGTTGAGTTGCTCTGCAGAAAACCGCTTGGTCTTGGTTGAGAAACTTGGAAAACTTGTTGCGACACACATGGGGTTCGCTTAGATTCTGTATATAAATATACAGCCTGATTTTCCACCACATTCACTTGTATAGTAACTAACTACACTCTTTAAAACCTGAAGGGGTGAATTTTCAGTGGAGGAAGGGGATCTGCAGATGCGCTGGAAATCATTAAGCAAGAGGCTTAAGGATTTTCACAAGTGTATCGTCATACCTATTGGGAGCATATCTAATGGGATTTGTAGACATCGTGCAATTTTGTTTAAGGTGAGAGCAATCCTTCTTACTTCTTAACTGTATTCCATTCTGTTATTAGTTATGCTATCCATATGCTGCTGCTTCTAATCATTCAGACTAGTTGGACAATGTCCTTTACTCTGTTACTTTATATTTATGATTCTTTATTTGTGTATCATTAGTTAGTCATTAATTTCCATCCAATCTGCGCTTACAGAAATTAGCAGACTACATTGGGCTTCCGTGTAGGATAGCTCGTGGGTGCAAGTATTGTGTAACAGACCACAGGTCCTCGTGCCTAGTAAAGATCGAAGATGATCAGCAGTCCTCAAGGTCAGTTATGCCAATGCATAGGGCTTTTGGTTCTTTTTTTCTTTCTTCCACTAAACTGCTCATAAATGATAAACCTCAATTACCAACTTCACTGGCCTCATCTCAGACACCTTGGCTTCTGATTTATCAGGGAACAGGTGGTTGATTTAGTTGGCAAACCAGGAACGGTGTACTGTCCAGATTCTTCAATCAATGGGAGTTTACTTTCACCAATCCCGTCTGTTTTCCAGATTTCCCACTTGAAGGAATTTCAACAATCTACTACAGATGGTAAGTTGGCATATTAAATAAATATAAGTGAAACTAATCTACCCAAAATTTTCTTTTCATTGCAAATGATCTGCAGCCAGAAATGCTTATACATGGTGGCATTGTCATTTTCCAAAAATAATATTAGATACACGGTTAATTGTTTTAGGACATGAAATATTTACACACATAAATAGCTTTTGCCATGATAAGCGTTGTTGCGATATCCAGCACATTTTTAAATTCATTAATCAGAGTCATTGAAGTTTTTTGATGGGAAGCCCTTGAAGGGCTGCATTTTTACCTCTTTTTGATGGAGTCACAACTTTTCCATAAAAAACTATATGCTTTCTTGTATATCATTTGCAGATTGTGATGCTTCTGAAGTCGATGAGACTGCTTCAGGAACAGTTGTGAATAAGCAATCCAGATTCAGAGCAAGCAGAATACAACAGACGAGGAACAAATCAAATTGTTCTCTTATGGAGTGTCCTGCTGGGCAACATGGAGTTATCTTATCCAATCAAATAAATTCCAAAGCAGTCAGTCCAAATCAGCTGAACCCTAATTCAGGAACCCTACCAAGATACCTGAATATTGAACCATCTCTCGCAATGGACTGGCTCGAAATATCATGGGATGAATTGCATATTAAAGAGCGTATTGGAGCTGGTAATAAAGAATTAAAGATTGCCCCTTCAATTTTAACATTCATTTTCATGCATGTTAAGTGTTGCTATCTGAGTGCTATTTGGTTGCATTTTGTTTTTCCGTACAGGTTCATTTGGTACTGTGCATCGTGCTGAATGGCATGGATCGGTAAGTATATCAGATGGAAATATATTACTTGGCCATTTCTTCTGTCCTATAATCTAATCTATGTTTTCATTTAATATGATTGACATGCAATTTCTATGCACAATGATTGGAATGATGTGTATTTACATGATTGCATTCTGACTTCAGGATGTTGCTGTCAAAGTTCTTACTATTCAAGATTTTCAAGATGATCAACTGAAAGAATTTCTTAGAGAGGTAACAACTAATCAGTGCTAATATGTATACTGTAAATTTTTGCACAAAATTATTAAGCACCAGGTACCAACAACTCCACTGGTGCACTCATTTTTAATAATACCCTGAAACTGAAAGAAACGACAAAGAATTTTGTGTTTACAGCACTACGCGTATATCACACACAGGATGCAGTTGCAGTCCATTTAAGCTATAAAATATGTTGTAGGTTGCAATTATGAAGCGTGTCCGCCATCCGAATGTGGTCCTCTTCATGGGTGCAGTTACAAAGCGTCCCCACCTATCCATTGTAACTGAGTATTTACCAAGGTAAATTCATCTTTTGTTCATTATTAATTGTACTATATCTCACTCAGAGCTGCAATGCAAATGTGGATCACTAACATCACATCCATCTGTAAATTTTCTACTTTCCAGGGGTAGTTTATACCGTCTGATACACAGGGCTGGGCCAGGGGAAATTATAGACCAGAGGAGGCGGTTGCGCATGGCCCTGGATGTTGTTAGTATATGCTTTTCTTTGTCTGTTATTTATTTGTAGGTTATTTTATATACTGATATAAGGCTATTGTTGATGGTTGTTGGATTCAGGCAAAGGGGATTAATTATCTGCATTGCTTGAGTCCACCTATAGTGCACTGGGACCTGAAATCACCAAATTTGTTGGTGGACAAAAATTGGACAGTGAAGGTATGTAGTCATGGTGCAGTGCCTGTTCAGTTCTATCTACTTTTGTGCATAGTATTTGCACCAACATAATATACTGCGCTCAGGTATGTGACTTTGGGCTATCAAGATTCAAAGCAAACACCTTCATATCAGCCAAATCTGTTGCTGGAACGGTAAGCCCTGCTGTCCCTTATAATAAGCATACAATTTCATTATTAGGGAGGACTTAACTGATTTCATATCAGTTTCTCTGCACTTTCCAACCAACATTTGAATACTGTGGGGCTCTTTATCTAAGTCTCAATCTCTGGCTGAGATTAATTAATATTCTGCAGATTTACATTATTCACAATCTGGGTTTCATTTGATTTCAAAAACAGATTCTCGACATCATTGCATGTAGTTGTATCAACGTACTGCAGAATAATTGTTTCTTGTTTTGTTTTCAGCCTGAGTGGATGGCTCCAGAATTTCTACGCGGGGAACCAACTAATGAAAAATCTGATGTTTACAGCTTTGGGGTGATTTTATGGGAACTGGTGACCATGCAACAGCCTTGGAATGGACTTAGCCCGGCCCAGGTAAATCTAACCCAACTAATATAGGTGCGACTCTTTCTGTTTTCCCACTGATATACCATGTAGTTTCATTTTGTTACCATCATTAACCTGATCAATTATCTGACATCGGAGTCGATTGGGAGCATGTTTTGAATTGATAATTGCAGATCAGTATGTTATGTTAGAAAACTCCTCTATGGCCTTTACTGAAACAAAAAAATTAATTTTCAGGTCGTGGGAGCTGTTGCATTCCAAAATAGAAGGCTAGTCATTCCTAAAAATACCTCCCCAGTTTTGGCTTCTCTTATGGAGGCTTGTTGGGCTAGGTAATAATAGTTTCTTCATTAGCACTGGTTATTTAGTATCTATACGCAAGGCTGTTGATTTAATTCTGCCAAAGTAGATATTAAATGGCGTGCCCCTGAAACATTATTTGTGCTTGGATCCATCTAAGTGTACTAGTGACATATGTTTTCTATGTGAGGCCGCAGTAATTCAATTACCTAACCATTTACACTTTGTTTGGACAGTGATCCTGCTCAGCGCCCATCTATCTCCAGCATAGTCGAGTCATTAAAGAAGCTCCTCAAGTCTCCTTCACAAACGATACAGATGACCAATACCTGACCTCATGCTGAACCAATCTCACATAACTTCCCCTGAGCTCACCAACTCCATCAATATACAGAATACATCAAGCTACACATCTGGCTCAAAATGATGGGAAGCATTTAAACAATAATCCTGCCATTATAAGAGTCTACAAATGGAACCCAAGTTCCAAGACTCCACAAATCCAAAGATATCAACATATGTATAGAAGAGCTCCCAGCTAGCTTACATACTGCCTTAAAGGCTTAAACCCTAAACATTGGGAATTTTAGTACCAATTTGAGCTTGCTCTTTGTAATATATATGATTTGCACCTAAATGTAGTTTCACAAACAATGTTTTACATCCACAGTAAGCTTAAACTCCACCCGTGAATATGATCACAAAATCACATAACAATATCAATGTCCAAACGAGCATGGAAATTTGAGCCAGATTGAGCTGGAGAGTCACACCCAGAAACAAGAAAGACCCCAACACATAAAACAACCGCAAGAATGGAAATGATCTTCTTTGAATTCTCTCAACGACGCACGAGTTAAGCAAATCGATCGACTGAGCCTCAGGTGCACACTCCGAAACAGCATCATAAAAGTGCACTGCAAGGCACATAATTGAAATAAGAATAAAAAACAAGACAATGTATGCAAAAAAGTTGAGATTCTAACAACCAAAAGTGGTGGAGGGACTGACCATGATTAAACTGAAACGCTTCAACTCGGCCTTTTTCTTTTGGGCAGTGTAAGTACTGGTTGATACAGATGGCTGTTGGAATGCTAATGCATAGGATGAAAACAGCACACAATGCAACTGTTTTGTAAGTTTCTACTCTAACTTGTTGGCGATCTCCAAGATCCATTTTTGTCAGCTGAAATTGTGTTTCTTTTAGAGAGGTCTCTATGAGGTAATTTTCAAGTGATTGAATAATCTCGATCAGTATCTCCTGCTACTTATAAGCAAATAGGACTTTGATTCATACGTACATAACGGGCATCGAAAGACTTGCTTGACAATCTCTTCTGAAAAAAATACACAATAATAACCAACATGGGATATTTTTAAAGACAAGTTCCGTGGAGGCCAAGGTGTGTCAACTTGAGTGATAATTGTTATTGTCATTAACAATACTAAAACCAATCATCGACTGACGATTTAAACAATATTAGAAACATAGCAGACTTGGTTAGATGTTCTCTAATGTATGGTTTCTATTTGGAAACCCTTTTGCACGCTGAAATGTCATTTAAATGATGGATGCATTTTGTCAAGAGTCAAGTCCGCGCATTTGTGTTGAAACTTTTAGCTTGAGTTGTTACTGTATTTATTGAGCTGATGTGGTCTAGTTTTGAATCCAACCACAAGGACAAGAAATCCAATGCTAAATATTATCGATTTCATGTGTTTTGGTCATTCAGTAAAGTTAGCAGAGGAACAGATATGTTACAGTAACAGACAATTATAAGCCAGACCAATTTAGGCTTTTGTTGTTGTCATGGAGAAGCTATCACACAAATTGCTGACATTATTCTTGTTTAATCCTAACATGATTAAGGTTGTCTGTTAATATAATTATTTAATTATGTTGGAAAGAACAACTTACATGGCAACTATATGAAACCAAACTAAATAAATAAAATAAATATGACAATTCCACTTTTTAGAGCAACTATTTTCCAAGACTTGGACTTGGTCAGTCCTCAAGTCATGCAAGAAAATTTACCTTAACAAAACTAGTTTTTTTTGGTTCTGTAAACTGACTGACTTATAGTTGTCATGGCTGTTGGTATTCCTACGACGAAAATGAATTGATTCATAGTTATAAGTTTCATTAACTTTAATTTCTGTCTAATCGGGTTTAACATTGCAACCAACTTTTAGATGTCATTACCTCAAACTAAGGATAGATAGACAAACTAAAACTGCAGCAATAAAATAGTTGGGTTGACTTGGGGATGTTCCATTTTCTGAATAATCAAGTCTTTATGAATATGTTTGCAGATCAAGGAATAATCGCCCAAGTCTACCAAGTGGAGGATACTAATTATTCAAGGCGTATCGAGCAAGGCTTGTATCTACACAGCCTCTTAATTCTGACTCATATAAATGTCACAACTTCACAACACTTTTTCAGACACTTAGAACAAATTATTTCTAAACTGAAAACATCCTGTTAATATTTTGCAAAGGTTTTTCTGCAACAACCAAAAATTATATGGAGAAAATAAGAGCAGAGTCGGAGATGAACAGAATACCTTTTCTTGCTACTGTCTTGGCTGTTTTCCTTGCTGCAGCTATCATGTGCTCAAGCTCAAATCTGTCACAAGTGGTTCTGGAAATTAGCAGCTTCAAAGCGAACATAGGTGAGCAGAAATGATCAACTGTTTGAAATAATCTCAGCAAGAAATGAACCTTTGATTTTGCTGATTGTCTTACTTTTCAGATAATTTTGCAGCTACAGTGTTTCATAATAATCTGGAGGTTGCTAGAGAAGGATCTGTTATTCTACTTGTCAAGTTCCTGAATTTCTGCATTGCCAAATTTGTCCAAATCAGATTCGTCGCTCTAACCCAGATGGCGTCTTACTCAATTGGCTCGATTCTCTTCTGGGTCATACTGACTCGATCGGTCTTCGATCTTTACAACTGAAACAAAACCAAAAGAGTCGGAAGACTGAAGAAACAGATTCCACACAGGACAACCATTGTATAATGTAGAGTGTATGGAATATTACTATACAGTTTCCAGCAAAGGGCAGAGACAGCTCCAGCCACTTTGAAACCGAGTGGACAACTGATTGATCATCTAGGATCAGAGATCTGGACAGGTGTTTTCAAAATAGGGAACAAAACAGTCTTTTCCTTGAACTCCAAATATTTGTACTTGTAGCGCCAAGAAAGTCTTACAAATAAATAAATAGTTTTTAAGACCTCTGCATTACTGATACATTGACTACAGCTTTCTGCCATTTAGCCAGCATAGTGAGGTCAACACTTTGATCAAAAAGGACTGAAATTTATCACTGAAGATCTCATTCCCAATAATGTCTAGCTGTATTAAGCTTTGGTCTCTAAATAGGACATAAGCCTCCCAGTAGTTTGTGATGTGGTCATTGTCACTAGTGAATCCAGTAAAGTCAACATTTGTGACTGTATGGGATAGAGGAGATGCACATAAGTATCTTGTAGTGTCAATGGAATGAGAGCCGATCTCGTTGTTCGAGATGTTCAGAGCTTTCAATGATAGCTGGCGTAGAGGCTCCAATGCGGTGAAACTACTGATTTTGTTGTTACTCAAGTTGAGATATCGAAGCAGTTGTAAAGCCTCCAAACCTGCCATACATATTTCAAATGTGTATTAGCATCAATTTCCGTTCCAGATTTACAAGCTATTTGTACACAGTTAAAAGCTCATTACCATTGATAGTCCGTAGTTCATTGTGGCTCAAATCCAGCATCTGAACCCATAACAATCTCTCTATGGACCCGATGCGAGACAAAGACATGTTATTCAGTTGTAAACATGTAAAATTGGAGGATTTTCGATAGTAAGCACAATGTTTAAATAGAGAATGGCTGCTGGCTGTTTCCTGCATGAAGTTAAAATCCGGTAACATTATGAAAGTTGAGGCAAGGTGGAAATGAGTGCTACAAATCTATAGCATAAAATATGAATTTATTTATCTAACTAGACATTATCAATTATCATGCTGCAAATAAGCCACCTTTCATACTTAGGTACAGTTACAGTTAGTAACATCCAAAACATAAAATCCCGATCAAATACACAACTGCCTATCTCTCATATATCAAATTTTATATAAAGTTTTAGAAATGCAAAGCGACCAAAGATATCAGTTACCAAGTAATATATATGGGTGAAGCATGTGTTGATAGAAGACTTCAGCAATTCTCTAACGCGTGTACGACTAAAACGATTTTTCTTTAAGTTGTTTGTCTTTTAGATAGGATTTTTATGATATTCATTAGCTATTTTAGGTGTTCAAAATTGTGCATTATGAGCATAGCATCAACATGAACCATGGCAAGACAATAATACCAAAAAGTTAGGAGTCACCTTCTGCAATACGATTGAACTGTGTTGATCTTTGTAGTACTGAAAATGCGCTGGATCAGACTTCATCAGCTCTTCGAATAGTTCCAGGACTTCTTCAGAGTGAACGAATTTTGTAAGCTGATGGCGGGTTGGCATTCCACATCATGATTGAATCATAAGCCATTAATAGCCTTGCTAGTGTAAGCTTTCCGATTTTACTGCATAAGTTACAGAAGAATAGGTCAATTCGGTAACCAATAATATAGCTAAAAACCTAAATATTTAACTTACCAGCTAATTTCAGATAACAAGTCCCTGAACAGTGTAATTTCGTTGAGTACAGTATCTGTGTGCCACTTCGAAGATACTGACTTTCCCTCATCTGAAATGTTCAGTAGTTCAAAAAGTTGAACCGGAATTATTTCTTCATAATTGGTTCCCCAATGCTGAAAATTTTCATCAGTCCACAGTATCTCCTCCATGTTTTGCTCACTGATAGTCTCTGAAGAAGATTTCTGATGGTTCACCGTAAAGATAATATGTGAAGTGGTCGATAATTGAACATTACTCGAAGATATAATTCCTGGAGAATGGCCAACACTAACTTTTACAGGGTACCCCTCTGAAGCACAACTTATGGAATCAATGAAACTAAGATCTGTGACCCATGCTTTGGCAGACATAGTATTATCGCTTGACAATGGTCTCCAGGTAAGGTTATTATTGGGAAAAAGTTCACTATCGACTGCAACTGTGGATGAATTTACGCCTTTGACAGGCTGGTCAAAGTATAAAATGAGAGGAAGAGTTCCTGATTTATTGACATAACTGAAAGTTGAAGAAATCGACAAGCTTAGGCTCGGGTCTGAAGCAACTGTCAGGTCAGATGCATGACAAGGCCAGGAAGAAACTAGAAAAGGTGACTCTGATTTGACTATTTGCTGAAGGAGCCAGAGATGATAAAACCAACCACTTTGATCATCAGGGTCTGTAAATATAGCCTGATGGACAAGCTCAAATTCAGCTGTCAACACAGTTTCTGGCAACTCGAATCCATTGACCTTTTTTTCCAATAAGCGAGACAAAATTGCACTGAAACAAAAACTCTCAGACAACTATTGGCATATCATAAATAAAGTAATATGTCAATAAGCAGACACATCAATAATTGAATAAAAATTATGTGTCATTGATTTGGTAAGATTATGATTTTACGAAATCAGTCATCAAGATTATCTTACTAAACACTTCCCCTATAATTTTGTGACATCTTAAACAAGCACAGGAAAATTGCAATAAACACATACACATTTTACCTTCTGTTATGCCATGCAGAGTAATTGCTAAAATTTGTCTCTATCATATTTGTCGTGTACTGTAATTCTTTCTCTTCTGAAATCTTCATTAAATCTGCGACAAATCTGAAAAGCATTCCAAGACCGATGAAATCCCCAAAGAAACCAAGAACCTAAAAGAGCACAAAATCGAAGGTCACACCTGCGATAATTCCAGGCATGAAAATTTCTTGAGTCAGCTTTTTGAAATTTATCAAGAAGCTTCAGCTCATGATCCAATGACGACTGACCCTTGCTTAAAACCCACTTACGGTGATGCCAAGCCCCATAAGATTTGAAATTTGTTCTCAATGCTATCTCCACCTACGCATTTCAAAGCTTCAATATTCAAACTCAACATAAACAAAACACTCATTCTCTAATCCTCCAAATAAACACATTCAAATTTCGCTCATTCCATTAAACAACACAAACAAGCCCCGCAGTCTAAGTTATCTACCCCGCACCATTCATTAAAGTCTGAATCACAATTTCTCAAATAGCCAAAACAATAAAACACACAAAGTTAGAAATTTTACAACTTACAACACGGAGTTCTTCATCCAGAATTTTCTTCACATCCTCCGGATCAGATTCAGATTCAAGCTGGCTAGCTGATGCTCAACAGCAAGTTTCCTATAATTCCACCCAGTGTACACTTCCGGATTGGATTCAAGCAGCTTCGCACTTACATCTAGGGCTTCCTTAGTATAACTGCTCCAATTCGAAACATCCAATTCAATCAGATAATGAGTTAATTTAATCATCAAATCTGATCGGTTAAAATCAAATGGATCGAAATACAGAATTTGAAGTAAAGCAAGTTCTTTTTACATTTTGTTGATGTGGTTTTGGAGAAAAACGGACTGCAGATTGCGAGCTTCTCGGCTTTGATTGCTGAAGCGGCTTCGGCTTCCGGCTTGAGGGCTTTGCGCGGTCGTCCGTGCATATCTGATTTTGTGATACAGAGAGAACTGAGATTTGGGGATTTAGGAGATTTGAAATTAGGGTTTTGATTTTTTTTGTGCAATTAACAATTTTGTGTGGCATTTGGAAATTAAAGATATGGGATGAGATAATATGGACTCATGGATGGATGGAGCACAAATTTATGCAAGTATTGTAAGCATTAAATTTTATCTCAATTCAATGTTTTTATTGGTAAAAGATTAGTTAAAAAGATGATTCGATACTGCATGGCTATTTGATGTAAACGTTAAAACAATATCGTTTTCGTTTTGATACTTACAATAAATAGTTGTGTATCTTAAAAAAAGCTCTAAATACAACAATTACATTTTGTCATTTGTTGTTTTTCATTAGAAATTCTGAAACAGGTAACTGCTGGTGATTCATTTCTAGATCCAAAAATGGATTTATTATTCAAGGGGATCAAAAGAATGTATATTTATATACAAATGAATAAATTATGAGCACAAGGAATGAAATTAGTCATTCAGCAGCAAGTAATTAGGCTCAGTCCGAGTAGAAGAAGTTATTTGCATTATTGTACAATGTGAAGATATGTTCCTCAATGTGAGACAAGGGCGACGATCTTACTATGTTTGGCCTGTGTACTTGAGCTGGTGAGGAATATACTGTCAGCATGAGATCAAGCCATCCAAACTAGATGACAAATGTACCACAAATCCACTGTCTTATGATAAAAGTTCTTGTTCTTTATATTTGTTGCAGAGTCCACGTGATTGAGCGGCAATAAGGTAAACGGACAAGGATCCGCAGTTAATTGGTATGAAGAGATGACAGCCACTGTTCCATGTACTTCTTGCTATCTGCAATACAAAAAAATGTCACTTTACAAGTCTTGGATTTAACACTTTCACCATTTATTGCTTATGAAATTAGTAGTGAAGAGATGAGGCATACACTTACCAGCAGGCAAAGAGTCTGAGAAGTTTCCAGCTGGATCAAAAAACTTAATCTGAGGAATGTCTGCTGGATTGTGTACTTCGCGTCCATAGCAAGGAACAAGCACAGCAAAGCTATTATTAGACTCATCACTGTCGTCACTCAGGAACTCAGGTCCATGAGGCTCTAACCAACCTACAGACCAGTCAAAATCGTCGGAGTCAGATCCAGAAACGCATCCACCATCATGAGACACGAGCACAACATCATTTTCCATGTCAAACTTAAGGTCCTCATGACCTCTCCATTTCCTCTCAACTCTTCTATTGGTCGAGGCAATGTTCCTTCCATTAATATTTGAACCTGGTTCTCGAATAGTATTTGAAGATGAACTAATATAAACTTTTGACCATTGCCATTTCCCCCTCCACGAAAACCAAGATAAATGATTGGCCGTCACAACCATGTGTATTTCAAACCAATGTAAAGTTCCACGTAAAGAATTTTACGCAGTATCCCGAAGCCTATGTTTGATAGTCCAGCAATACAATCGGGATTTGTACCTGCAAGAGTTATCAAACGAATCATACATTGAGAACAAATACAAAAATACAAGAACTAACCGCCAAACAAATGTCAACATTCATGAAAGAAAAATCAAAATTGCTTGACCTCAAACAGCACAAAATTCCTACAACCATCCAAGAGACAAAAGGGAACACATTCAATTATGCAAATCCATCTTTCCAAACTTAATCAAAAAAGCACAAACACAAGGTTTCACGCCCTTTGACCAAAATCAACTGAATACCCAGTTCAAGAAATCGGCAATTAACAAAAACCCAACTCATAAGAACGCTTTTTAAACCCCAAGCTTCGAACTTCCGCAGCTCAATCGACTTTAAGCTACTAAAGATTGGATTTTTACATACCTAAGTTTTGCAGATGAGTACAAAAAGTGCCGATGGAATCCAATTTGGGAATCTTGGATTCGTCAATCGAGCGATGGAGAGAGATGGGGACGAATTTGAAGACGTAATCGACACTTAGCGATTCTTCAATGTTTCGTTAAATGGAGTCGATGGGAGTGGAACCGTATACGGAATAGATACGGTGCACGACTTACGATAAAAATGTGTTTTTTGACCACGTGTTGAATTATGATTAGTTGGATATGCTGGATTACGGTGGAGCTGAGGGTAGAAGAATGGAATATTCATAAACAAGTCCAGGTTGGATATTGTTGTACTTGGACGATGTTTTGAATTTGTGACATGGGAATATGGATGTGGACTGCATTGGGACACTTGTACATTTTGTTGCGTGTGTTGCTTTTACAAGTAATGAAATATTGACAAATAATGCCATGTAAATTAAATGAACTAATATTAAGTTAAATTGAAATCTTTAGTTAGAAATTGAAGGGTAATTTTAAAAAAAGAGTCAGATCAACTTCAGCAAAAGTAATACGACGTATGTTTCAAATTTAAATTACGTCATTTGCAGAAGGTTCAGACAAAATTATCTAAAATTTTAAAAATATTAAATTAGTGTTATTTTGATACTCGCTGTATCTGTGCTGCAAGAAATCAGGATCTGACTATGATTTTATTTCTACTTGTGTTTTTTGCCAAAAAAATAGTATAAATGAATTGATAGGAAGTGGTTCTAGAGAGACAACTAAAATTTTGTAAGGCAAAGAGACATCATCCCAACCCTTGATTACTATCAATCCAACGGTTCATATTCATAACTGTCAATCTCAACCGCCCGTGTATTTTGCAAATCCAACCACCTAGTTTAATTAAAAATTAATTTAATCTCAATATTGAATCAATTAAAATCAACGATTTAGATAATGTCTTCTTGTCTTACAAAACTTGAATATCCTTCTAGAACCAAAATCTGAATTGATAATAGTTCAATTTATGATGGGCCTTAAGGGCTGAAAACACATCAGGCAGAAAACCAGCCCAATACTCCAAACCCTGCTGAACACCAACTCAGAGCTTCACTGATTGCTTACGTCAGCATTATCATCACTTCTCCGATTCGCTTCGATGGACTCAGTCACATTCTCCGCCGCAACTCGGTCAAACACCACCCCATTTTTCCAATCTCCAAAACCCCACTTACTGACTGACCATAAACCCTCATTTTCTGTCACAGGAAGGGTTTTTGGTTCAATTACAAGTATTAGTTTAATTTTGATTTGGTTTAAACCTTATTTTGGGTTCAACTTTGCTTTGTAAGCACGTTGAGTGCCTTTTGATGAATCAATCAATTGCACAGCTTCTTCCAAAACCCTCATCTGTCTTTTCTTACACGAACTCCAGCTCCTTGAAGGTGTTATTTTCTGGCCTGGATTCAGCTATCTTAGGTTTCTTGGTGAAGCAATAGGTAGTAGCAGACTCGGTTAGGATCCCTTTCCGATCTCATTTTTACTCCCAAATTCCAACAAAAATTGTCAATTTCGTGGCGTACGAATTCACTGTGTTAAAATGGAAGCTGATGAGTCAAAGCCGAGGAAACGAAGCTTTGGGGTGGAAGGTTTGAAGAGAGTGTGACTGATGCTGTTGAGAAGTTTACTGAATCTGTGTAGAAGGTTTGATAAAGCACTGTTTAAGCAGGATATTATGGGGAGTCGTGCTCATGCCACAATGCTCGCTTCCCAGGTTCACAACTAGTTTCAGTTTCTTAAAGTTTTGATTTTTATGATTTTTATGGTTTTTATATCCGTTGGATTCTTCAAGTTGCATTTTTTCAATGCAATGTAAAGTATCGATTCTCTAATTAAACCCTAAATTATAATGTATTTGTCGTTGTAGGGATTGATGAGTGAGAGTGATAGAGACAAGTATCCTGAAGGGGTTGTACGAGATAGAGGGAAGGATTGTAGCAGGGGAGTTTGTGTGGCGGGCTGATAGGGAGGATGTGCATATGAATATTGAGGCTGCGCTAACTGATTTAATTGGGGAGCCAGCGAAGAAGTTGCATACTGCACGCAGAAGGAATGATCAAGTGGCGACGGATTTTTGGTTGTGGTGTCGAGATGCGATTGATACTATTATTAACTCGATTCAGGTTTGTGGCTTGAGAGTTTTGGAATGTGATTCGGAGTATGATGGTTGGAGGGATTTGTTTAATGGTTTTTGTTTTTGGTTAAGGTTTCGTTGGTGAATCTTGCATTGAGATATGATCAACTGATTATTCCCGGGTATACCCACTTGCAAAGGGCGCAGCCGGTGCTGCTGCCGCATCTTCTCTCGGCATATGTTGAGCAGGTTTCATTTGAATCACTTTATTTGAATGGTTTATCTGCGCCGCTACTTGTGTACAAAAAAGCAACTAACAATTGCTTTATTTAATTTTGTAACTATTTATTTCTATATTTTCCAACATTCAGCTTGATCGTGATGCAATTCAGCTTCTCAATTGTAGAGCCAATTTGAACTTTTGTCCTCTTGGTGCTTGTGCCTTAGCTGGCACTGGCCTCCCAATTGATAGATTTATGACATCTGAAGCTTTGGGATTTACCGCTCCTATGAGAAACAGGTACGCTCCTTTCATAATGACATAGTATTCACCAGCTTCATTTATTTGTTCACAGTGGGTTTTTTCAAAAAACGCATGTGCTTTTTTCCATGTACTACTGTTTCAAGTTGTTGATCTTTCATTGTTTTATGCTAGCATTGATGCAGTCTCGGACAGAGACTTTGTCTTGGAATTTCTATCTGCTAATTCAATCACCGCAATTCACCTATCTCGGCTTGGTGAAGAATGGGTGTTATGGGCATCTGAGGAATTTGGATTTATAACTCCCAATGACTCAGGCTCTACTGGAAGTAGCATAATGCCCCCAAAAGAAAAACCCAGATACTATGGAGCTTGTTCGGGGAAAGTCTGCCAGGGTTGTGGGTGACTTGGTTACTTTACTTGTACTATGCAAAGGTCTCCCTCATGCGTATAATCGTGATTTACAGGTCCACTAATTAAACATTTCTTTACTAAATGATTTCACCTCTGCATTGTTGACAACGACTGAAAATTGCTAAAGCTTCTGCGAAGTGAAATTGCTCGCAATGAAAGTGTTATCTCTTGTTGTTTTTAGGAAGACAAGGAGCCTGTATTTGATAGTGTGAAGACAATAATTGGAATGCTTGAAGTATCGTCAGAATTTGCACAGAATATTACATTCAATTCCGAGAGAATACAAAAAGCATTGCCTGCTGGTCATCTTGATGCCACGACGGTGGCAGATTATCTTGTAAAAAAGGTAGACTTCGACAATGTAAAAACACGAGATGACATAGCTGCTAAACTCTGTTCTCCCTTGCATTTCTACTGTTTGGTAATTTAGTCTGAAAACTAATTTTTCTTGCAGGGTATACCATTCAGGACATCTCATGATATTGTCGGGAGATCTGTTGCTTACTGTGTCGCAAAAAACTGTCAGCTTAAGGATCTTAGCCTTGACGAGTTACGAGCAATAAACCAGGTGTTCGACGAGGATGTCTACGAATACCTTGGTGTAGAAAATTCAGTAAAGAATTTCAGTTCCTATGGGTCTACAGGTTTTGAATGTGTTGCTAGTCAACTTCAAAATTGGGTTTCTAAGCTTGGATTATAAATTCCCTAGCAAATAGCGAGGTTTTTCACATGCAGTAATTTGTTATCAGATTGGCAATTGAAATAACTTGGCTGCCATTTTATATACTAGAAATGTATTATTTGATGCTGATCTGCAAATTGTTGTAATCTGATGGTTAATATTTCAAATTGAATTAATCATTTATTCTAACTGCTTAACTTTTGATATAAAATGCAGCTTCGTGTTGATCCATGTAAAATGAATAATGATTCCAATAGATATAAAATGGATTGAGAACACCAGAAACAACAACTATCCACGCAGTTCACACATAACAGTATAAAGCAGCGCCTGAGAGCTATGGCTGATGGATGGACTATGACTCATTATAATTCTGGGGCTGCCTAGCCCTCAGTGCTCTTTTAGGGATGCCTGCCACTTCTGTTTCAGCGATCTCAGACTCTTGGGATTTTCGATTCTTCTTCACAAAAGCTGGTTTAGCTGCTGCATATGTGTTGTTCTGCATTGGTCATAAAGTCTGTGAGTAAAAATGAAAAGCTGGTTTCAGATTCATTGGCGTCAATGAAGCTTACTTGGATGTTTCCAACAGCTGACAAAGGAATCCTCGATAGAGTATTGTGATCCAACTCCAAATCAGCATTAAACGCACTTTCAAGCAGCACGGCACCTTGAGAAGCTAGAGAGCCAGTTTGCTCAGCATTATCAATTTCGGTATAAGTTTTGACATCAATTGCCTGTGATTCTGGAGTTGCGTCCTGCTTTATGGATACGGTTTCTCTATTGGCACACTTAGATGGTGCACAGCCACACGATGTCCCACAACTCCCACCAGTAGCTTTGCATTTGCACTTGTTTGTCTTACAGGTAGATTTAATGCTGCAAGAGCAGCATGTAGCATTTGAACTATTTTTGCCAACTACAGCATCCCCCTCAGACTGAGATAGTCCACCAGAGTTTGTGACATCTGATAAGCCACTGTTTCTTCCATAAGAATCAGAGTTATTAGAGCACCCTGAATCCTGAGATTATGAACAAAGGATCATACAGTCTGACATATTTACAGAATGTGAAGGTTAGTAAAGAGAACTTACATTTGTGTATTTAACAGTTGGGCCCCCCTTTACGGTTGAGTTCTGTCATTAATTACCAAAAATTCATGTGTCAACAAACATATCTATTCTTTCCAAAATCAACCAATTATCCATGTGTATGATATTATCTTATTTATGTGAAGCAATAATGAGAATGTTTTACAAGCCTAAAGACTAATTTATTTATGACTTGATTACCATTGGATATGAAATGAGTAAAGTGACACCTAACTTAATGTGACAGTAAGATATTACCATAGCATTTTACACTGTTAAATTTGTCCTTGGGATTCTAACGAAAGGAAAAGTATTTTTCAGTAGGCATAATGAAAATCAGTGTGAATATAAGCATGTCAAGTTGAAGTGATAAGTTGCACAAAAGCGGAAGCTTTACCTGTACTTTTTTTTTGGGTTCTTTTTGCATATCTAGCTGCCTTACCAAGCTGCTGAGTTTTGCAACCTGTTCTTTCAGGTCTCGAATCTCCGATTCTTTTCCTCGGTGACTGTTTCTTACTTCTTGTAAAAGATCTCGTATTTCCAAATCCTTTTTCTGGCAGTCATTGTCTATGTCGTGCAGTATCGACCTAAAGTAACCCAGAAAACAATTTCTCAGTTATCATGCACACGGTAACAGACGCACAAGCCACAATTATCAAAATGGTACTGGATAAATGAGTATAGACATAGTAACTCACCCAATATCTATCTGATCCACCACCTCTGCATCCTTCTTTAAGTCATGTTCACCATTAGGTAACTTTGATATTCTAGCAAAACACGATCAAATAAAGGTAGTCAGTAATCTGTTTGAATGAGCAATAAACATGATAGGGTTTGAATCAACAAATTACTCTAAGGCAGTCAACTTCTTAATTTCATTATATAGGACTGGGAAAGAGAAAAACTACACGGAAACTGACAAAATGTATGAAACTTTCATAAATTTCAAAGGAAGTCTTGGAGCTAAACCTAGATTTGCAGGTATCCCTTGTATTCAAACGAAACTTCAATGGAAGAAACTGAAACTAAAGATTCTCTATTCAAGCTCAAGAAAGGATTATATTAGCATTTAGCATCATACTCTTGGAGTTGACGCTCATACTTGGAGCAGATTCCTCTTATTTGCATTTTGACCTCATTCTTCTCTTTCTTTGCCTGCAATTACGGATTATCATGCATATCAATTGAACATAAATTGTCACGGGACTTATGCATGCTAACTGTTTGTGCAACTGCAAGCAACCATTACCTGATCATGATCCATTTGACCCTTATCATCTCCTGCACCAGAACCCTTGTCCTGGGGGGATGCCTTCCGAGACTCAAACAGATCATTAAGCCGTTTTGTGGCCATGAAAGCTTCTTCCACTTTCCTTTGTAAAACCTGAAATATTATACTTGGAGAAATAAATGAGTATTCAATTATAACATACTATCTGAACCTACAAAAATAATCATTCAAAATTCATTCAAACCTAATCGGCCAAAAGTAACTTACCATTTTAAGTCGAAAACTGAAGGCCATTAACTTATCCAGCTTATAGTCCTTCATTCTGGAATCTTTCTTGAGCTGCAAATAGCAGGCAAATATCTTAATGTTTGAAACAAAACAAAGTAATAACTGGTAAAAAAATAGCATGCTACAGATCCAGACAACAGCTGACCTTTTTAGTTAGATCAAGAGCATTAGTGACGTTGCAAAATGCACCACATCAGTAAATCAAATATATGGTTGAAGCAGTTTACCACTGACACACATGAAAAGGTATCACAAGGAAGCATATTTAAGATAATCACAACGGGAGGAGTTTAAAATCTAACCAATTACAATCATTTACTTAAAATTCAAACATGGAATTCACTTTTACAAATTATTTCTGTGCCATCAACTTACTTAGATTTGGAGAAATAGCTTATAATTTGAGACTATTAAGTTCAAACCTGCAGAACTTCCTTCTCCAGTAATGCTTTTCCCAATCTGAAATGCACAGATTCTTCCTTCATTTTCCTCTGCAACTCGGCCTATACAGTCCAAACTCACATTTCAGAAACACACTCTACAACCATTTCCAATCACCACACTGTACAATTAAATAATAATAACCACCTTCTGCGCCTTCAAAGTTGCAATCTCATCCTGCATCACCTTCACAGCATCATCCTTCTTCGGCTTCTGACACGACATTTGTGACTGTGCTTCAAGCTTCCTCTTCAACTCAGACACCTGCATCAACTCCCAATCTCAACACACAAAACCAAATCCATCACCTAACATTTTCAAACATTTGATTCAAATTCAAAATATCCTCACCTGATCCTCCAATCCCGTCAACTTCATCAAATAATATTCCTTCACCTTCTTCCCTCCACCATCCGATGACGTCAGCACACTCGCCATCTGAGACTTAAGCTCCTCATTCTCCTTCTACAATAAAAATACGCACCGTAAATTCAAATCTGGATCGGAAACTAGAAAGCACAAAATTGGATTCAAAATTCAAACCCTAAATCGCAAAATAGAAATTCAAACCGATTACTAACCTGCAGAAACTGCTTCTCTTGCTCCAACTCCTGCACTTTCTTCTGAAACCGTTTCATCTCTGGAAACCCTAGCAGATACCAAAACAGAGCGTCTTCAAATTTCGATTGAGAATTTTTGAAAATGGATTTGGCTCCATTTAATTGCTTATTTGCTTGTCTGAATAAAAAATCTGCGTTTATTGTCTGCGGCGTAGGTGCATGGAGTTATTGTGGAGTCCTTTTGACCTAACGGTACAAAATTTTGTTGAGAGTGTTTTTGTGTTTTTTATATCAATGTGGAGTTTAATGTAACATTGCAGTCAGCAGATTTGAAGGATGCATTATGCCATCTTGTCAACGGCCAAGTTAGATCACAGGCGATCTGGATTGGTAGAGGAGTCAATAACAACACTAATTTAGGAATAATGAATCATTTCTGTTTATAGGTAAAGGCCTGATCACAAGGAAGGATCAAAGACAATGCCGAATTTCCTTGCATCCTTCATGGATGGAGATGTTATGTCAGATAATGCAAGCTTAGCTTCTACTTGTGGTTCTCTTTTCTTCGGTTGCTTGATTCGAGAAGAGATGCTGGCATTGGAATTCGTCCTTGAGGCATTAGATTCATCAGAATGAGATGATGACGCTCTCTTAACAAGTTTTGCATGCTGGCAGATTGCATTGCTCTGGATGTCTCAAATTGAAGTTCCGTTGAATCAGTTGCGCTATTCTCTGGCTTCTTTGTCACAGTTTCAGTCTTTTCTGACGGTGGGCATGGAGGCGGAGCAATGGGAACAAGCTGGATCACTGACTTGCGCCAATTCTTCCTCTTGCCGGGTTTGGGGACATTTGTCTTACCCTAACCAAAGCAGCCAAAGGAGAGTGTCAGTATTCAATACACCATTTGTTAACTCCAGTTGCATTTTCAACCAAAAAGGGAAATTGGGCCTAGGCTTACCACTGTATTTCCAATGTCAGATAAAGGTTTCCTTCTAGCTCCATGAGGATCATTTACCTCAGCAAGTTTATCCGATAGAGCAGTCTGAAGAAGCGCTGCACCTTGAGATGCAAGGTCGTTCTTAGTACTTTCATTTGCGGCAGCAGCATCTTTAGACTCATCACTCACATCTGACTTGGATGAATCTATCCCATGTATAGCTGAATAGGTGTCACGATTAGTGCATTTGGTGGAAATACAACCACAATTTGCCCCACATGAGCCTCCAGCTGCTCTACACTCGCACCTGCTCAGCTTACACGATGATTGTTTGCTGCATTTGCAACAAACTTCAGAGGTGGGCAAGATACTTGAGCGACTGCCTGTTTTGGAGTGTCGCTTCCTGAGGGGCTTTCTTCCAGATTCAACCCAGTCACCATCGTCATCATTTGCATCTTCCATGTCACTACGTTCTGATTCTGAAGTATCCATGTCTTCAAATAAAGCAAAAGAGCTCCTTGGCCCCTAAATTATCATAAAAATGTTTGAAATACAAAAAGAGGTGTAGCATGAAGAATACAGTTCATAAAGAGACAGGTTGCTAATACTTACCTTACTGGTGCGCAAGTGATACCTTTGTCTTCCATCTTCAGTCACAGCTAATCTCTGCTAAAGAGTGTAAGATG
>QZGG01002360.1:0-39476 GCA_006409495.1 Sedum album
ACAGCGCTTATTAACAAGCGCTGTAGAAAATACAATCTGTACTAGTGATTGTGCCAACGCATTAATGAAGCCTGTGACTTGCACGTGTGCATTTGTCATGTGCACACGTGATGTGCACATGACAAATGCGCATACGTGGCGCAATCTGGTGCGTCCAAAAATGCAATCAACGGATGCAAGAGAGGATCCACGCGTTCACCAAATTGGATGGATGCACAGGATACAACCTCTCTATATATATATATATAGAGAGAGAGAGGTAGGATCAAGTGAGAAAAGTAAACAAGTGTGAGACCAAAGAACACCATCTCGCCCGTTCAATTTTATCGATGAATGGATGAGATTAAAAGTACTTATCTCAACCGCCTCGCATTTTGCGCACACTTGTCCCTACTCTACTTAAAGAAATATATTTAATCACAACCGTTAGATTTATCAAAATAAATGGTTGTGATCATGTCTCACCGTCTCACAAAACATACCGTCTCTCTAGATCGTAACTCTCTCTATATATATTTTAATATTATGATTTTATTTTATGAATTTATATATCGGGTAATGGGTGGGTTTTTTAGCCTGGATCAGGCTTAAATATTTGTCCATACCCGGTCCTATTGAAGAAACGGTCCGGACCGGGCTAGTCCATCAGATTAAATTTCATGCCGAAGCCCGCTTTTAAGACCGAGCGGGTCGAATGGGCTGGGCGGGCCTACCCGGATTTGAACAGGTCTAATCACAGTTATAGAAAGTTTTTGTTATAGGATGTTTTTTGAAAGTCACCACAATAAAATAAATTTAATTAAAACCACCGACATAAAAATTTCGTTTATTTTTTAACTACCCTAATATAGCAGTGTTCAAAATAATAATTGAACATAATTTATTTAAATTTAATAATAAAATATAAGAAAATGGGTCAAGAATGACAACACATATTTTGTAACACGGAAGGACATCATCTCGGCCGTTGATTTATATTAATCCAACAGATATTATTAATAACCGTCAATCCCTACCACCTTGTGATTTTTATTAATTTATTATAATTATAATTAAAATCAATTTAATGTCAACCGGTGAATTAATCCAAACCAACAGTTAAGATTAAATTATCCCGTCTCACTGATAGAGTGTAGTTGTATGCTACTTTAAGTCCTTTACATTGCTCATATTCTAACATATTTCAGTATAAGATTATGCTTTTGGTGTAGTTTTGTATCTCAGGTCTAAAAGATGAGTTAGAACGAAAACGCAACAAGAAGGCTGATTTCCAGAACAAAAGACAACAACTTGACAACAAGGACAGAAGACCACTAGCGCGCGAGCACTATGGCGCGCGAGTGTGGGTCGCGCAGAAGACAGCACAACGGTGACGTCAGCAGATAGCGAGATATTCGGGACGATGATGTCATCACGCGCTAAAGATATTTCTAAAGTTCAGTTTTTGGAGATTTAATATTTCCTAAGCTGATTCTTAGAGATATAGATGATTTCCTACAGATATCCTTGCCTAAATATTCGTGGAAACCCTAGGAGGCAAGGCTATAAATATAAAGCTTCATGGAAATCACACACACGCGTAATTAGAGAGCTGAACACGCCGCAGACGGCTCAGAGCAGAACTCCAACGCGCGCAAGCTGTCACGCGAGCCTGACGACGCACCATACAGATTTGTCTTGTTATTTTAGCTGTCTTATAATTATTCTTGAGATGTATTCATTCAGCATGAGTAGCTAAACTCACTGAACTCGGTTTGGATTTCGATTATGAATAATATGTTTTGAGGTCTTGTTCTTAATTTGCATGATTAAGTTTAGTATTATTATTCCGAACTCAATTGCATGATAATTAGGTTAGACAATTAAGCGAAGCCTTGCACCGCACACTTAGTTGTAGAATCTATTATCTATAGTTAAACTATCAGAAGTACGTGACTGTGAATGATAGGAGTAACACTAGAATAGGCAGTAGCTACCTTGACCGGATTCGTTATTGACTAGACTAGATTGAGTAATAATATCATACAGACTTTGACCGGAATGTATGTGTAGGTTATTAAGCTGTGACAGGACCTTAATCTACGTGGACAATTATATCATGAACCATTAGTGACCGAGGATAAACATAGAATTCATAGTGAAGAATCTGAACCGAGCTCATCTCTCGCGTAGTTATCTGCATCTCTTATACCTGCTTTCTGTTTGTGCGCCAGTTGTACTTGCGCAGCAGTTTTTCTTTCTTTTAATTATTCTCACGCACAACCCCAATTCTTTAGTTTGTAGTTGAAAAGAGGTTTCCACCGTTCCCTGTGGATTCGACCCCAGCTTGCCGATACTATACTAGTAAGGAGAGTCGGGACAAATTTGCAGCACTCAACGACGTGCTCGTCACTCACAAAAATTTATTCTTTCTCTAAAATCAACCCTAAAATATCATTATTTAATTCAAAAGAATACGGCCGCATTTAATGTGAGAGTTCAGTGGGTAAATGAACTCAGTTTGTGGCACATTTGTTAGCAAACAGATCAAAGCTGCTGAAGCAAGAGGTGAAGCAGGAGTTATACAGTCTGAATGAACAGCGACGTTCAGACTACTACGTAACGGCAAGTCACAATGCCAAAGACGGAAAGATCGGGATATTGTTACGATATTTTAGAATTCGATCAGAATTAGGAAGTTTCCAAAATTAGTAAGTTTCCAAAGTCTGAAGTTGATTAGAATTAGGAAATCTGAAGTCGATTAGAATTAGTAAGTTTCTATATTTATCCTTGATAGAACACTATAAATTCAGAAGAAAAAGAGCTGATCGAGTTGTGACTTTCTGGGTAGAAGATTAGAGAGCATCAGTATTGAGAAAGTCTACGTACGAGTTAAGGTTATTAAGCTAATTGCACAGACAGGTGCGCTGAAGGAGCTTACTGCAATTCATAGGTGATTCGCTGTCTCCATGGAGTTGTTCTTTGATACATATTCAGAGAAGAATAGAGGATCGTTCACTTGACGAACAAGAGATCAGTGGAGTTCTGATCTGGTGGATAGCTGATAGGTTGTCAGTACTCGTGGACTAGGGTTTCCGTGAGTTGTTTCATTTAAAGTTCTTTGAGAAAGTCAATTTGGTGTAATTGTACTTGAACTTATTAGTGAAACGTTTCCATCGGGCTTTGGAGTAAGCCCCCCAGACTAAGCCTTAAAGGAGCCGAACTGGGTTAACAAGTCTTGTATCTTTTAATTTACTGTTCGTTAATTTTGTGCACAAGCTTTGCTTCAGATTATCTGAAGTAAGTTTGAGACTTAAATTTCAAAATGCAATGGAAGCTCGGAGCGGCAGCTGTTATGGTCGAATGCGGTGCTCGAAAATTCTAGCACCACCAGCCCAAACTACATAACCAGGCATTCGCTTATAGGTACTGTCAGTCAGCTTCTTGCAGGTGCCTTTAGCCACACCCACTTGCTCGCTTGATTATTCTCTTTCAGGTTTGTTATCAAGAAAGTATATGCTTTTATTTCAGTTGATGGGTTCTTTCATGTAGTGATTTAGAGCTTGCTTTTCAGTTGTTACAAAATGTGCAATTTTAGTTATCCGAAAGCAAAATTGAGGTATGGCATGTTCGACAGCGTATTGTTTACCATATTGTAATTTGTTTTTTTGTAGCTTCAAGGTATGTAACTATGCATTCTGAATGTATCACTGATCCACTATGCACAAAGCCAATACATGACGGGTGCCTTTGAAATGATATCGATGCTTAACAGTCTCAACAGGAACAACACAAGTTTTTGAATGATATAACATACCTTTTTTCTGCAATCATGAGAATTTATCTAAAAACTAACATATTGAATAATCAATGTCTAATTGGGCTAGGAATAAATGCAAGCCCCATGTAGAACAAGCCCAAGAGAAGGAAAAGAAGAGAAGCCAAGAAGAAAAGAGTAGAAAAATCTAAAAAAATGTGGAGAGCTAAAGGATGGAGATATTTTGGTAAAATATCTAGAGAGTGTATTAGTAACCGTTGGATTAAATTAATCTTAGACATCCATTAGGATATGATAGTAGTATAAATAGGAGTGTGTGTGGTGTAACACATCTTGAGTTGAGAGACAAAGAGTGAGTGAGGAGTAGTGTCTATTCTTGTAAAAGTTTCTCACTAATATAATAAAATATGTCTTGAGTAAGCTACACAACTCAACAATTTAATATTAAAGATAGGCATTCGAGGCCAGCGTGAGCGTGAGCTGTGAGATAGAGCGTTGGAGCATTGCTTGGGGAGGCAAGCGACGAATACTGTCGGGGAACTGTGAAGGATATTGGTCGGGGATCAAAATTAAGATACGCTCTAAACTTTGCTTAAATAATGACAGATTTTGAAAGTATGATTGGATTGATGAAGAAACTTAATGAGTTTAACTATCGAGATTGGGGAACCTGTTTCAAGTTTTATTTTTAAGATCAAGATTTATGGGAGATTGTGGATAGTAGTGAAACATCACCACCAAGTAATAATAAAAAAGCGTACAATGCATGTAATGTAAAAGCTAGTAAGGCTTTATACATTATCATGACAAGTATGGAAATGAGTTTGCGTGTAAGGATTGAACACGCAAAGACGCCAAAGGAAGCTTGGGACATATTGGCGTCATATTGTTCTCGAATAAAAATGACACACAACTTCAAGTGTTGGAAAAAGAGTTTATGGTCATTACTCAAGATGAAGAAGAATGAGACTTCGAGACAACATATACAATATAGGAATATATGCCAATCAAACAAGAGTGGGATTTGAAGGAAATCTATGCGGTTGAAGAGGATGTCGCCGAAGAAGAGGATTGCGACCTCGATAAACAAGATGATGAGTTTTCGATCAACGAACTAGAGAGGGATGATAACATAGAGATGACGCCAATGCTCATGATCAAGGAATAAATGGATGATCAAAATGGTGATGATAATGCTATCAAGATGAACGAAATATGTTATGAATTTTCAAAAGAGAAGAATAATAGTGTTGGAAAATGAAGAGATCAAGTTGGTGACTACAAAAATAGGAGTGAAAGACTGGTTGATTAATACGGGAGTGTTCAAAGGAAAAATCAACATCGAGGAGTTCATGTTCGAAGAGTTCAAAAGCTGGGGGAACAAGAAAATAAACAAACTGCAGGAGACTATATAACAAGGATAAAGAAGTCCAAATATTGTTCAAGAATATATCAAAGTTTTCCAGCGCATATGGAGGTACAAGGAATGCTAACTAAAGGTAAAATAATTAATCGATTTACATTTAACATGTTCAACATTGGAGCCAACACCACGAGACCTCCAGAAAGAGTAGATCAATTAGACATTGAGAGTGAGTAATGAATAATCAATGTCTAATTGGACTAGGAATAAATGCAAGCCCATGAAGTACAAGCCCATGAGAAGGAAGAGAAGCCAAGCAGAAAAGAGTTGAAATTTTTTAAAAAGTGTGGAGAGCTAAAGAATGGAGATATTTTGGTAGAAGTATCTAGAGAGTGTATTAATAGCCGTTGGATTAAATTAATCCTAGCCATCCATTGGGATATGGTAGTAGTACAAATAGGAGTGTGTGAGGTGTGGTGTAACACATCTTGAGTTGAGAAACAAGGAGTGAGTGAGGCGTGAGCATCTACTCTATTAAAAGTTTCTTACTTATATAATAAAATCTGTCATGGGTAAGCTGCGCAACTCAACATAACCGTCTTTTCATGGTAGTTTTATGTAATTTTCCCTGATATTCGAATTTGCTTGTGGCCATTTATATATATGCTTTTGATATCTATAACCTCTTATTTGTAGCAGCGTTCCCTATTGATTTGGTGAGATAAAGAATACAATTGGAAGGCGCATGTGTTCGTGCCAGTGTTTACCACTTAACGAGTGTGAGAAGAAAACATTGTGAAAGGATTTTATTGATTGATTGTGAAAAATAATACAAAGGGTTTATTTAGAAATGCATGTGCTAATAATAAAATAGTAATAAATCTATGTTAATAATTATATAAGACCAAATATATTATGTTACTATTATCTTAACAACCCTCCTCAATCAAGATTGTCGAAGTAATGTCGAAATTGCACTTCAAATATTTCAACAGCTGTAACAGCAGACAGATCTGGTTGGAAATCACATTTCAGCAGAAACAGGAGTTGAGGAAAACCATCTCAACAAAGGTAGAGCAAAAATATCTTACACCATAAACAAGATGGGCGGAAAGCACGTCTCATCAAGAATAAATGTCACAATAGTAGATTAGTAAGATGAGTAGAGAAACCATCAGAGACAAAGCTGATGTGACAGTTTGACTAAACAATTTTTTTTAATTACTCAATTACATATCTGAGCAAGCATATCGATGTTGTTCTTGATACGTTTGAAATTGCGACGAATCATGGGGGCTAGAGAACCGAAGGATATTAAAAAAACTGTCAGAATCTGTAGATAAGGTTGTAGAGTCGCCGAGTCGAGTCAAGGAGCTTTAACCAACTCGATAAGTTGATAAGTCGATAAATCGATAAGTCGATAAGTCGATAAGTCGATAAGTCATGACTAGTCGTAGACTAGTAGCCAAATAGTTGCTCAATATTTTTGTATTGTATCAAATTTAAATATATTTTATCATGAAACATTAGTTTCATATTTAAATGAAGCTATTTTGATGAGTAGCCGTGTATCACTAGTTCAACGAAGCATAAAACAATAAAAAGTTTAGCGTTCAAACCAAAAAGAAAACCAAAAGCGAAACATGAAAATGGAACTACTAAATGTAGTCATCAAGCTCCTCTACATCACGGGTCTCACGATCACTAGCTCCTTGAGTGGATGTAATCGATACGTCTTCATGATCATCATCAACATCGATATCATCATTTAAAATAACAAGGTTTACATTTTCTTCTAGCTCAATGCCGGATGAAACATCTACTTGAGAAGAAGAGCCACTACCATCTCGTCTAGTACTATGACGATTCTCAATACCTTGTGATGCATCCAATGATCTATCCACGGCATTCCAAAATTCTTCATCTTCACCAACATCAATTACATCTCCATTCACCCACTACAAATCTTTTAGTACAAGAAAATCAAAATTAGTATTCCTTCACGTCCTTTTTGAAATCTTGTTGCAATCTTTTGATATATTGAATATACACCAAATCATTCAAGCGCTTATGCTCCAATCTATTCATCTTCTTGGAGTGAATCTAGAGAAAATCATAGTTTGAATATTAAAAAACTTATAAATTTGAAAACATAACAAAACATTACGTAACAAAAATATAATACAATATAAAAAATATTACAAATTCAAAACTGCTCCAATATCATTAACAACCGGATGATGAACATAAAGAACCGACAATTCTTTTTGCAAACATCGCAAGTTCAATTGTGTGGCCACCAAAAGCACTCCACCAATCAACTAAAATAGTTAAATCTAAATCAAAATATGAGCACTTCATCAAAATCAATATTAAATATACTCACATGGATTCACTACTACAGATCATATTTATAACAGCGCTTTTTTTGCTCTTTAACAGCGCTTCTTGAAGCGCTGTTGAAACGAGTGCTGTTGTAAATCACCGATTTATAACAGCGCTTATTTAAAAAAAGCGCTGTTGTTTATAAACATTTGTAACAGCGCTTATTTTCTATTAAGCGCTGTTAAAAATATATATAAACAACAGCGCTTTTCCCAAAAAAGCGCTGTTATAAATCGGAGATTTACAACAGCACTCGTTTCAACAGCGCTTAAAGAAGCGCTGTTAAAGAGAAAAAAAAGCGCTGTTATTTAGTTTATTTTTTACAGCGCTTAAATTAAAAGCGCTGTTAAAAATAATCACTCACAACCACGCGTAAAACCAAAAATGAGGTCGTTTAATTAACATATTACACAGCGTTTTTATTTAAGCTGTAAATAATTCAAATTAAGATATTTATTATAATATTTTCGGGGATTAGAAAAAATGGATTTTGAAATTTAATAATGATTAAAACCGCTTTAAAAGGCAATCAATTTTATTTAAATCGTAATATTACAATGAAATTAAAAACGATTTTAACTTTCGATTTTTTTACTAAAACCCTAGCCTTCTTCGTGCTGAATTTGTCGCAGTGCTCGTCTTGAGTTTGTCGCAGTGCTCGTCTTGAGTTTGTCGCAGTGCTCGTCTTGAGTTTGTCGCAGTGCTCGTCTTGAGTTTGTCACATTACCCTCGACATTATCACAAAATTCGACAAATCTGCAAGAAAAAAAAAGCTTGTTAATATCATAGTGTTAATATAAAACGAAACAAAACATAAAAGCTTAACGAAAAATTTCAATATAAAACACTAAAGCTCTATACTTACTCGAATCGGTGAAGAACTAAAATAATTTGTTCAATGTAAAGTTTGATATATATAGAAAGATTGTAGCGGGAAGTTTGGGCGCGTAATTAAAAATTCTGAAATTTTAAATATCGAATGTGGACTGTTAGATTATTTTAAGCAACGATTGGGATTAAAATCTGTGCGAAACTGAGTCGACCAATCACGTCATTTCTCTCTTTAACAGCGCTTAAAATATATAAACGCTGTTAAAGAGTGTATTTTTTTAACTAAATCGAATTAAAAAACTTTCAACAGCGCTTATCATGTTTAAGCGCTGTCGTATACTATTTACAACAGCGCTTAAACATAATAAGCGCTGTTATAAACCGTTGATATTTGTTTTGTTTTTTCTTTAGAATTTATTGATTTTTAAAAAACAAATTTAGTTGAAAATTTGATTTATGAAGCTAATAACTCATTTACTTCAAAAATAATTATTGACTTGCATTTTTGTTGTGTTTTGATTAATGAAAAGTATAGTTGATCAAAAATGTACATTGTTCAACCTATTGCTTGGTAAAGAGACACAGTACAAATTTTTAAATGACAACTATTTCAAATGCTTTTATATGTTCTCATGATATTTTAATAAATTGAATGTTACTTATTGAGTTTTAAATTCTTAACTTAACAACACCTTTAAAATATATTACCTGATTTTTAAAACTTCAAAATAAAAAAAGATGTCTTTTACAGCGCTTTTACAAGAAATAAGCGCTGTAATATATGCATTATTTCGATTTAAAATCATTAATTATAAATTTACAGCGTTTATTTTAATATAAACGCTGTAAAAATTAATTATTTTTTTATTAATTTTAAAATATATACAGCGTTTATTTATTTAAACGCTGTTATAATTAGGGTTCGGATTTAGGGGTTAGGGTTCGGGGTTCAGGGTTTAGAACCCTAATTACGACAGCGCTTTTTTAAATTAAACGCTGTTATAAATCTGTTTATTATTTGAAAAAAAATATTAACTCAAAAAAGAATATTTGCCAACATCACTCTCAATTTACATGCCATCCCTCCCAAGCATACATGCCATCCCTCCCAAGCATCCATGTCATCCCTCCCAATTTACATGTCATTCCATCCAAGCATACATGCCATCCCTCCCAATTTACATGTCATCCTTTCCAAGCATACATGCCATCCCTCTCAAGCATACATGCCATCCCTCCCAATTTACATGTCTAACAATAATAACTAAGTTTCCTTATATAGGGAAACAACAAAACTCTAAAAAAATAAAATAAGAAATCGAAAATAATGGAAAAATACTAAAAATTCAAAATAAAATAGTAAACGATCGAAGTTTCCTTACATGTGACGGGCTCGTCGTTCTCTTCGAAACGAGGTATTATGGGTCCAATTCTGACACCGGAAGCTCAAAAACTGCTAAAATGCACCTCTAACTTGCACCTTCTTAGGGTGATCCATTTTGTTGTTCCAAAAACTCACCATCCTCTGTTCTGTATCAAGCGCTTTAATAAGTTAAAAACCAAAGCATTATTATTTTTACAAACATTTCAAAAAATTAAAATTAAATTAAAATAAAAGACAGCGCTTTTTTATAAGCGCTGTCGTATAGTAATAACAACGCTTATTTTTAGACAACGCTTTTCTAAATTAAGACTTTCAACAGCGCTTTTACCTTGAACGCTGTTAAAAGTAGAACTTATGACAGCGCTTATATGAATAAGCACTGCAGTGAACATTTGACAGCGCTTATAATATAAGCGCTGTTTTAATTGGTATTTTTAACAGCGCTTTTCCAAAAAAACGCTGTTAAAAATATAACTTAAACAGCGCCTAATAATAAAAGCGCTGTTGTATATTTTGTACAGCGTTTGTTTAATAAACGCTGTGTTAAATACATTTATTACATCGCTTTCTATTTAAAGCGTTGTGAAAGATCTAAATTTTTTTACAGCGCTTAATAACAAGCGCTGTTGAAAATAGAATCTGTACTAGTGATTCTTTGACTTTCTCCCTTTAATAGTCAATTGCGTAGCAAAATTTTCCTTGCATTCTCATATTGATCAACTTGACCGCTAATCTTCTCCCTCAAAATTGTATCAACAGCCATTTTCTCAAGAATTCCATTAAACCTCATCCAAAATTGTGAAGAGTACACATTGTTATCTTCTTGGATACTAAAAAACTTTCCCTAATAAAAAAACAAAGCTGCTCCATATAAGTCTATTTCCATTTGAGTTTCCCATCTTCTCTCAATAATACTTAATACCTTTTTTTGAAAGTCTCTGATTCTTTTCAAGTCCATCTCTAATCTTTTTCTTTGCTTAATCCATCTTCACACAAACTTTCGCCATAGCCGATTCTTCATCCCCATCAACAATCCTGAGAACAATCTACAGTGGTTGTGATGCTCTAATGCAGTCTGCAATACTATTCCAAAATCTCATAGAAAGGACTGCATCATGTACTTTTGCCTCAACAACAGTTTTTTGCCAAAGGAGAATTGAAAGTTTTTTGCCAAAGGAGAATCGAACCACTCCTCTCTACCAAAGAGCTTCCTCAATGCATCCCGATTTTTGTACAAACTTTGTAACGTAAGAAATGCAGTAGCAAACCTTTTAGCTCCCGGTCTGATAAGATCATTACCTCCAGTTTTCTCCATCATAGCACTTAGAAGTCGAGTGTGTCTATAAATAAATGTCCTAGTGTTTCTAGCACGTGTAATAGAAACATCAAACTCCTTAATTTTGGGAATATCTTCTAACATAAGATCTAAACAATGAGCAGCACAAGGAGTCCAATAGAGTGTGGGAATCTCTAAACACAACAGTCTTCCCGCAGCCTTAAAGTTTGCATGGTTGTCTGTCACAACTTGTACATAAGAGAGCATTATAAAATAGTAATAAAACACTCATAACCTATACATAAAATTGTACATTAAACTACACATTCTAATGCCTATCAAACTGTACAAAAATAAATAAATGCTGCTGCATTTTGACTACTCACAAACAACACCTAAGCTGTACATAAACTTTATACAGGAATCACTCACAATCAACACATAAACTACACATACTAACAGAACACATAAACTGTACATATTAATAATAAAAAAAAAATAGGGATTAATTTGTACCTTGTCCGAAACCGAATGCTACTACATTTTGATTACTCACAATCAACACATAAACTCATAAACTGTCATGAACTTTTAACCAATACAATTAAAATCATCATAGACACTTCACACTTACATACTAGAAAAACTAATTTAATTACCTGAACAACATAATCTCTTCCAATCAAATTAATTTGTTCCTCTATCAAATCTGCTAACATCCTCGCATGTTGTACCTTGTCCGAAGCATCAGCCGAACTAAGGAAAAAAGTCCCCTCTTGCCCATTAACAAGGAAGTTAATCAAGTGGCTAGATCTCTTGTCGGTCCATCCGTCGCACATAAGTGAACAACCGTAAAGTTTCCAAGACCGTTCATGCTTTTCTTTAAGCTTATCAATCTCCTTCTTTGCCTTATCAAGCAATGGCAAGCGTAACTTATGATATGTTGGCGGCTTCCAACACGGTTCAAGCTGTCCAATAGACTCGACCATAATCTCATAATTCCTAGAATTAAAGGGGATGCCATTCTAATAGAAAATGTTTGCCACATGCATTTCCGCTCTATTCTTTTCCTCTTCGGACCTTGTAGATATTTCTAAAGTAGTTTCATGGGGATCCTTTCGATGTCTCTCTTCTATCACCTCTTTCATAGTTTGTCGAATAATAATACAACTGACGTCGCTGAATTTATTGGTGCTAATGTGAAATTCTTATTGATCTTTCGCCTTTTTGACGAAGACGCTCTAAACACTTCCTGCACAACATCAGCAGCAGTAACACCATCAGTATCATCATCATCATTATCCAGTGCCATCGATTTCTTTTTTGGGCCGTTCGTGATTGCCTCTAACATTTCCTTCGCAATAGCCGTTGTAGTCTTTGGACACTTGAGTACATCTTTAAAACCACCCACAAGATGATGCTTCAATCTTATTGCTCCTGCCCACATTTGTTTATCACAAAGCTTGCACTGGGTGAAATCTTTGAGATTAGGATCAGATAGAAATCCATATTTCCATGTTGGGTCTTTACTTTTGAGTGGCTTTCGATTTCTGTATATTAATGGTGGCTCATTAGAAGCTTGATTTGATGCTGATGAAGCCATCAAGATACACTTGTTCAAAGAGCGCCGATCACTTGAGCATACATCAGGAACAATTGAGAAAACGAAGAGACAGCAAGCGTAAAAAGACGACAATTGACAACCGATCCATTAGTCACATGTCGTTTTAGGGCTAACAAAATCGATTGCTAATCTTTTTTGGGACCCAAGTCGCTGAGCCAAACTAAACAATTGCTCGACTAACCGACAAGTCGAATTCTCAGTCGACGCATCGACAAGTCGAATTCCCAGTCAACGCACCACTCGATTATCTCTCAATCACCGAATCGTCGTTCCACTTTGAGAAGGATGAAGCGACTTGACGAAAAGTCAGCGACTAGTCGCTCGACTCAACAACTATGTCTATGAATTTGAGAAGGCAAACAAGACCTATCCCCTAAAATCAATACTCCACCAAATGAGATAAAAAGGAGATCGATTGATAGATTAGAATGAGATCTAAAATAATATGAAATCAATTTTGACAAAAGATGAATGGAAAGGATTAGATCTGAATTTGTCAGTTTGGCTCTGTGACATAGATAAAGAGATAAACAACAACAATGTTTTCTCCCTCTCCTAATTCTAAACAGGTCGGTACAAGATACAATGAAACAATTAAAATAGAAAACTAGTGGACGGTGATGCGCAAATAGTGACAGACGTCACCACCGCTAGAGCGGAAGCAATTTGAAAATTCAAGATGGTAAGTACTCTGATACCATGTGATAAGAAAATTTTGTGAAAGGATTTTATTGATTGATTGTGTAAAATAGTACAAAGAGTTTATATAAAAATACATGTGCTAATAATAGAGTAGTAATAAATCTATGATAATAATGATGTAAGACCAAATGTATTATGTTACTATATATATCTTAACTGCCCTCCTCAATCACGATTGTCGAAGTAATATGAGATTGCACTTCAAATACTTGAACAACGGTAATAGCAGACACATCTGGTGGAAAATTACGTCTCAGCATAACAAGAGTTGAGGAAAATTATCTCAACAAAGGTGGAGCAAAAATATCTTACACCATAAACAAGATGGACGGAAAGCACGTCTCATCAAGAATAAATGTCATAATAGTAGATTATTGATGTGACAGTTTGACCTAACAATTTTTTAATTACTCAAAAAAAAAATATGAGCAATCAGATCGATGTTGTTCTTGATACGATTGAAAGTGCGACGAATCATGGGCTAGAGAAGTGAAGGCTATTAAAAAATTGTCAGAATCTACAGATTTGACGAGGCACATAAGACCTAACCGCCAAAATCAATGCTCCACCAAATGAGACAAAAAGGAGATCGATTGATTGATTAGAATGAGATCTAAAATAATTTGAAATCAATTTTGACAAAAGATGAATGGAAAGGATTAGATCTGAATTTGTCAGTTTGGCTCTGTGACATAGATAAAGAGATAAACAATAACAATATTTTCTCCCTCTCCTAATTCTAAACGGGTCGGTACAAGATACAATGAAACAATTAAAATAGAAAACTAGTGGACGGTGATGCGCAAATAGTGACATGCGTCACCACCGCAATAACGGAAGCAAATTGAAAATTCAGGATCGTAAGAGCTCTGATACCAAGTGAGAAGAAAATATAAAAAGAGTATATAGAAATACATGTGCTAACAATAAAATAGAGATAAATCTATATTAATAATGACAGAATATCAAATTTATTATGATAGTATCAGAGTTTTGAAGGCGATGACAAGTCGTTACTCGTCAAGGGTAAGTTTCTGAAGGGTAATTCGTTACTCGCCTAGGGTCAGCCTCGTCAAATCATTGTACAATTTGATTCATATTTTTATGACTAATTTGCCATTATATTTATAGAATATATTATATTTATTATTTAAATGCTTTTTTTTAAAACTCGACCCCAGATCTTAATCGTACAATTTTTCAAATTGAATGGGCCAGATTTATTTGCACTTTTCACTTAGTAGTTATTTCTCACCAAATCCCTTCTCGAATTAAATTAACCAAATTAAACCTAAACTAAATTAACCCTAAACTGTATAAATAATCCTAATTATTTATTCAAATTATTTATTTAAAACTTTATAATTATGATTTTGAACTATTTTAGTTTATAGATTACTTTTGTTCAAGGATAATTTTATTTAAGAGCTAATTGAATAATTGATTATGATTATTTAGCTATAATTATGGTTTAGGTTAGTTTAGCTAATGTGTTTTTTAGTTGAAGGTTTAATTGAATTTTAAGGATCAATTGAATAATTAATTAGGATTATTTAACTATATAATTATATTTTGAGGTTAGTTTATTTTAGGGTTAAATTTAGTTTAACAAATAATTTAGTTTAAGATTTAATTTAATTTAAAGATTAATTTAGTTTCAGAATTATTTTAATTTTAAGGGTTAATTGAATTATTAACTAGTATTATTAAGCTAGATAATTATGGTTTTTATTAGTTTTATTTAGTTTATTTCTAAGAGTTAAATTTAATTTTAAGGGTTAATTAGGGATTATTTATCTATATAATTATGAATTAATGAGGGTCAACTAAGTCAATAGTTAAATCTAATGGAATGGTTAACGGAATAGTAACAGGGTGGTTGCACTATATAAAATTTTAATTCATGGGTGGTTTTTTTTAAAGTTGGACGGGTGGTTTTGTTCAAATTGACCTATTGGATGGGTGGTTTTCAGAAAAAACCCTATTTTTTATTCATCATTTTAAAATAAAAACACTAATAAATTTTATATTTTTTCTGATTTTATGTACTCAACATGTTATCGACGAAAGACATGCTAAAGGTCCAACACAAACTACCATTCAAGCTTGTATGAGGCCAAAAGAAGAAAAAGAGAGCACATTAGTATAAATCTGATTTTTTATGAAAATGGAATATCTTTTAATGTTGCAAATTCCAGAAGTTATGAGGTAATGGGGGAGTCTATTGGACAGTATGGAACTGGGTTGAAACCGCCCAACCTTCATGAGTTGAGGATTTCATTATTAGAGGAATCAGTTAACGATACAAATATTTTAAGAAAGAATCAAGAAAATGCATGAAAAATATATGGATGCACTCTTATGTCTGATGGTTGGACAGATAAAAGACAAAGACTTCCCATTAATTTTTTTGGTCAATAGACCAGAAGGTACATATTTTTTGATATCAGTTGATGCTTCGGGAGAAATTCATAATGCACATATGTTGGCTATTTTACTCGACACTCATATTCAAGAAATTGGCGTTGAGCATGTTGTTCAGGTAATTTATATCAACAGTGTGTATTATAACGTATTTTTATTCTCACATAACGCTTTAAAAATATGTTACAGACTGTGACGAACAACGACACTAATTATAAAGCAGCGGGTAAATTATTGATGGAAAAATATAATACTTTATATTGGACTCCATGTGATGCACATTGTCTTGATTTGATGTTTGAGGATATTGGAAAAATGGATGACTTCAAGAAAATCAAAGAAGAAGCTCGAATGATGACTACATTTATCTACAGACACGGTCGTGTGCTAGATGTCTTAAGAAAGTTGTCATAAAGAGATTTGGTAAAAACTGGAGTCAGTAGATTTGCTACTGCATTTCTATTATTGCAAAGTTTGTATTGACAAAAGGAGTATTTATATCAATTGGAAAATGTCGAAGAGTGGACTCGATATAGTGTTGCTAAGACTGATAATGGAGAGATGATAAAACGAATAATCACTTCGAGTGATTTTTGGAGACAAGTTGGAGAATGCATACAAGCTTCGCAACCCCTTCTTGGGGTATGATTTGTTCTTATTTTACATATTTATTTATTTTACAATATGTTGACATAGTAACTCATTTAAATTTTTTATATTTCAGGTGTTGAGAATTGTTGATGGAGATGAGAAACCCGTGTTGCTCGAAATATATGCTTCGATGGAATATGCTAAGAAAAAAATAAAGTTTGGATTAAATACAATATTAATCGAGAAAGTGATGGCGAAGATTGATGATAGATGGAGTAATCGATGGGGCAAGCATTATATGGAGCGGGATTATTTCTTAATCCCGGGAGGTATTTTGATATTTTAGCTGTTGATGATGCTTATGCCTCTAGATTGCGAGCTGATTTTAATGAAGTGCTTGAAAAGATGGTGACCGATCGGGATCTAAGAAATAAAATAAGTCACGTTGTTAATGATTGTCAACATGTAAGGAGTGAATTTGCGAAATAAATGGCACAAGATCACATAAAAAATAAAAAGTCCTCGTACGTAAAAAAAATTAATTTTTTAATGTCTTAATTTTTTATGTAGATATTGACGTGTAATTTTAATTATTTTTTATATTTAGTTGCTTGTGGGGTGCTTATGGAGGACATGATCACGAACTTCTACAATTTGCAAGAACAATAGTAGTCTTTATGTTCATCTTCTGGATATGAACGTAACTGGAGCACCTTTGAATTCGTAAGTATATACTTCATGCAAAATATTTATTTAATAAGAATACTGTAACTTTCTAATATTTTATTTGGTTTAATACAAATCCATTCAAAGAAGATAAACATGTTAGAACATAAAAGATCGAATGATTTGGTGTATGTGCAATATAATCGCAAAACTGCGTCATGATTTAAGAAGAAACGCGAATTGGGGAGAAAATTTAATCCTTTAGTACTAGAAGACATAAAGTGGAGTAATGAATGGGTTGATGCCGATAGAGAAGAAGAAGATAATATGGACTACGAGCTTGAAGATTTTGCACAACATAGAGTATTTACTGATGATGTAAAAAAATCACTACTTATAATCGACGTCGTTCACTGTCTTCAAATCAAGTTATATTAGATGACGAAGAAGTGGAAGATGGTTATGATTTGACAAGTTCTAACACCATTAACAACGATATTCATGCACAATATGAAGGTGGAGATGCTTTTGAGCTTGATGAATTTGCTTGAATTCAAACTAATTTTAAATTCCTTTATTAAGTACTAACTTCTTCTTTTTTGCATAATTTATTAAACTTTATGGATATTTTAGTTTGAAATAACTTGTTTATATTTTAGTATTTTATAAAGCATATTTAAAAGATATGTCAAAAACGTCAAGTCGCCCTAGATGGCGACACTGACTGTACTCTAACATCGAAACTCTCCATAACGCCGTAAAAACACCGGATCCTATATTTATCTTAACAAATAGACCTTGAAAATGCTTCTTGCAAATGTTTCAGCTAGTTATTAGGATTGGGTGTTCCCCCATTAGCGTGTTTGAGTATCTGGTTCTCAGTTATAGTGTAAAGTTTAAAAATGTCTTCCTGATCAACTACACGGTCCTAAATTTTACCTCTTGCTCCTGCCCTTAAAACCGAACTGACAGTGTGGTTAGTGATACTGATTTAGTCCTACGTTGTAAAAATTAAACACATTCCTGCCGGTTGGGAGTGAACATAAGGTTTATACTGTTTGTGAAACTATTTGTACTGATAGTCATCAAATGATGCCTCATTCTACTTCTGTTCCTGAAAAATCTTGTGTGTTGTTTTCTGTACAAAGTTTTCTGTACAAGCTTATTTCTGGACAACCCCATTAACAGGAATATGGTGTTTCAGGCTGGTGGCTGGTGCGCTGAGTGAGTAAATAAACTATGGTGTGTTCACTTCACATGAGTGGAAAGGAATCGACGCAAGAATAGAATGAGAAAGGAATGGAATTAGATAAGGAATGCAATAATGATTCCATTCTTTTGTTCACTTTTTCAGTAGTAAACAAAGTAAATAAATTAAATAAATATATATAAAATGAAGGATGTTGTGTGGAGTTAAAAAATGAATCAAGATAAATCAAATGAGGGAATGGACTTATACCATCTATTTTGGGAAGAATGAATTTTATTTATTTTGAATTTGAATGGAATGAGGTTGGAATGGTTCATTCCATTCCATTAGCCCAACCAAACAACATATATTTTCATTTCATAGAATGAGCATTTCATTCCAACGAAGTGAACGCAACATAAGGGCTAGTTACACCATGTACTGGATGCCTTGTATGAAATGATATCTCCAAAGTGATGGGATATGCTGTGCAGCTCCCCACTTTGATGAATGATTCTATGCCTTCATGGGAATGGTACGGTACCTTTCTTTCACATCGCAATTCAATCATTAAGTACTTGAAAGGAAACTATCATTAGAAATTCCAAGCAGCAAAGGCATATGCTCTCCATTGTAACTTGATTTGATAGATGATACTGCCATACTGGGGGTCATACTATTTCTTATGCGTGTAGCAATTTTGAAAAATTGTATGGTGTTGCAAGAGTGACATTGATGGAACATACAAATATCTTCGTAATGTTTTGTTTCGAAAAGAACATGTAGTTTAAACCATGTGTGGGAAACAAAGATTCTTATAAATGTCATGGGGATGGTTTGGTGTTTTATAATGAAGTGAGAGTGACAGTACATACAATATCTCGATTCCTTGTATTAATTCTTGGCTTGTAGTTGGAGCGGGGAATATGTATTGTAGCTAATGAGGTTCTATAAATTCTGGCATTTTGTTTCAGCTTCTGCAGGTTGCAGCAAAAGGTGGTTTTGGCCTTGAGGGAGTTGTGTAGTATTGCCGTGTAAGAAATCGTAATCTGCATCCTGAGGTTTAGACTAGCACACAGATTGTAGCTTCTAGGCCTCGGGATGCAGATTATGCTTTCCTTACGGTGACTTATCCAGGGATAATTTACGCCAGTTGCTGGTGGCTGAACGAGGTATCTCCGTGTTTCTTTGATTCATGCTTATTTCATATATTACTTGCAAAAACGTAAGAAAACAATCCTTGGTGAAATGGAAAACATTTGTTGCGGATCCTCATATCTGAATCTATAGAACAATGTCTTGGTGACTTATTCTGTGCCAAAGCTGCGGTCTCCAGCATCCCCCAAACCAGGAATGATCCACCTTAATGTCACCAGCAAAATTATCAGAGGAAATATTCAGTTTTCTGTTATGTTTCACAACAGTATTGGTGCATAACCTTTTTCAGTGAGAGTCTCATCGATCATCCCAGTGTATATATGAATCCTGAATACAATGAAAAAAAACATCTATCAGTCACATTACGCGAACTACGGGTTTCAGATTGCAGAATAATCTGATCAATAATGTACAACTTATTTACCCGGGGAACTTATTATGAAGCTTCTGCAATGAATGGGGGCAGGCCAAAGCACTGATCTGTAATGCATATAATATCTATATTAGTATGCTGGATGAGTGTTTTCTGTTTCAATTAAAGTAAAAAGACTGAAAAGTAAATGTTGTAGATAAAACCATACGAGAAAGTGACAAGTAGACATCATCAGATGCCATGTTAACAGGCTCAAAGACAATTTTTCTACACAAATTATACCGGCTTGCATAACTGGCCATGATGAGATTTACTGAATTCTTACCACCCTAATCTGATTGTTCGCCAGTCCACGTTCCTTCAAGAGGTTCAAAGCAGTAATCATCGTGTTGCCTGAATCAGAAGTGCGGTGTCAATTTCTGTGAGTTTATCCAACTTAAGGAGAGAAGTTTCCTCAACCATAATCGAAAGAAAAGAAAATAAATGAAACCAACCAGTTGCAACTAAGCACAGGATCCACGACAAAAACTTTTGATCCATCATAAAATGTTTTAGGGATCCTGGACACAAATGAAGAGGGCATGTAAATATCTAAACTCGCGGTAAAACAAAGTCACCAATTTTCTAGAAACAGTAATTGCCACCATTATGAACATAAAACTTACTTGTTCAGGTAGATAGTTGTTTCTAGTGTCTCCTCATCTCTGCATGCTCCTGATATACATTTTACAGCATAGAGTGATTTTACAGCCATTGGGATTAAAATGGTTGCTCCAACAATACGCAATGAAGATTCAAGCAGCTCAATATTGCTTAGCTACTACAACTAATAAAACGCTGTAATAAAGGATTTCATCTAGACATCAAATGACATCAATCCAACATGTTCTCTAACATTAGAAAGTCAACTTACCCAGATGATATGTTTTAACATTTGGAAGGATGGATGATGCATGCTCAGCCAGGGCCAGACCAGCTCTTAAAATAGGGACGACCTGCAAAGTGATGTAAATTGTGTACAGCGCTATTATTTGTACCGGTGAGGTTTTGTAAAAATGTAATGCAAATGATTGCAGATGTAAAAGACATATGTGCTTCACTGACTGCAATAAGCTTCTTTGGGTCAATGACTTCGACAGTGGCGGCTGCCAGACACTACGCCAGAAAATGGCTTAAGTGACTTATATTGATGAAGTCACATAAGCATTAGTCGCATAAGTTATCTTTCCTGACTGACATACATAGCCAGTCGCTTAAGGTATCTTATGTGACTGAAGATATGCGACAAGCATAAGTGTGTCGCTTAAGAGATCTAACGCGACAATTATCTAAGTGACAGCCCATAGTTTGTCGCGTAAGTCTATTTTCAAATTGCCACGTACGCAAACTTTCGAAACGCTGACGAAGTTATTACTTTTTGTACGATCCGTTTCAGACACAAATAGATTGGTTCAACAACTTTTTGCCTTAAGCGACGGACATTGATATATGTAAGTCGCATAAGTTTAAGTTCATAATAACTACGTTATCTCAGAACACTCTTCACAATCGGGAGCTCTCCACCATATTTTCTAAATGTATTTGTTGCATCTTTATAGAGAGTAATAATGGATAAGAGTTGGATGTCATTGGAGGGGATTAGAAGTTTTATAGAATACGTGAGAATCAACTCGAAGGAGGAAACTCATTTATATGCCCTTGCAAGCATTGTCGTTTGGGCAATGCAAGAGTAACTTTGAATCAAATGTATGCGCATTTGAATGAATATGGTATGTTTGGGCAATGCAAGAGTAACTTTGAATCAAATGTTTGATATTAATTCAAAAGGTGTGGATCAATAAGTTGCATAATTAGTTTGTAAATGATTTTTGTTTGTATATTCCTATAGTCTTTATGATTTATATGTGTTTTGAAACTTATAAATTTGTACAAATTCGTTTATATGGTTTATAGTCTTTATGGTTATATATATATATATATATATATATATATATATATATATATTTGTACAAATTCGTTTATATGGTTTATAGTCTTTATGGTTATATATATATATATATATTTGTACAAATTCTTGTTTGTTTTTATGTAAATATAAGTGTGAAGCAACATTTTGAACTAATTGTGCATGCATTTGAATGGATATGGTATGATACAAGATTATACTTCAATGTACGTAATGCGACGTGAATACTCAAGGCAAGGGAGATCAAATGAAGATAAAAAACCATATGAAGAACCATATGAAGAAGAGAATTCATTCAAATAACAATGTGAAGAAGATGAACAATTTTTTTGATTATTTAAGTTTAAAGAAAAAAATTGATGAATTTAAGTTTTTCTAAACAATTTATTCTAGACTTTTATGTTAATTATATGTGTTAATGTGAGTTGTAAGAATTTAAGCATTTATCATGTTCTCTACGTATTTGTAAATGTTCTTAAGTAACATGGAGATTACAACATGTGGAATATATTGTAAAAAACTGCTTATTATTTGCGACTAACATTGAGTGAGTTAGTCACATAAGACTTGAAAATTTCAGGCGGGATTTGAAAATTTCAGGTGGCATCTGAAAATTTCATTTGACCTCCGAAATTTTTACGCAAAATCTGAAACTTTCAGTTAACTTTACAAATGAAGGAAATCATTTAGCATCCCTACACACTAAATGTTGTTTCTATCATTTCTGTGTTTGTTTGCCCCTACACACATCACGGCTTATTATTGTTTTTTATGTTTTTATGAAGGTGGATCGTTTGCCCCATCAAGTTCAGATCCAGTTGCAATGATGGAATTTTATATGAAGAAAGCTGCCCAGGAAGAGAAGAGGAAGCCAACCAAAGCAATCCAAGGATGAGATGCGTCCACCCGCTTCACTTCAAGGTGAGGCTATTATGAGTTGAAATTTGATCATTGTTCGGAGCTTGCTGCGTTGAATTAGCGAAGCAGTGACTTAAGGTTTGAATTTCAAAATTGAGTTTGTTTTGATTTTAGGATCGATTGGTTTTTCTAGGGTTTCGATGATTGGTTGGATAGCCGTGGCGTAGACGTTTTGGCATTTGATTGTATTATGCTTTATTGATTGTATTAGGCTAGTGAAAGGAGACGATGATGATGATGCTGTTGTTGAGTGTTTACATTTTTAGCTTGTTTTTGAAGCCTCTTTTGGCCAGTTTTCAGCTGCATATTTATTAAGGATTTTCGTAGCTTCTGGTGTGCACTTCAGGTTGAGGGCTCGTTCTTTTATTGTGGCTGAGCCAAATGGGAACCGAGTTGCATTTGCGAATCTTGATGCTCGTACGGGATCTCAGCTGGTTATGATTAAAGTGATTGAGAGGTTGAAGAAGACACCACATTAGTTGCTCTATATCATGGCGTTGAAGGTGTGCATGCTGCCCAAAGTGAAGTTGCTGGACTGCTTATGCTCATGTTGCCGACGCCTTATCTTTTTATTGTGTAGAGATAGCACTTTCGTACACCTTGTATTTGTGAAATGTTTTGAAACTTGATGTATTTGTAGAATTTTGTTTGAGTTCAATAAACTTGCAACTTGATAGTGAAACGTTTGTGATTTCATAATGTTAAACGATCCCGGATACTAACATATTTGAAATCACATAATCCATCTTATGTGACAAATCATACGTGTGTCACTAAAAGTTAAGCGTAATGTGACAAGAACCTTATGTGACAACACTATGTTATGTCGCAAGATGTGTTTACCTTAAGGGACTAACATATAATAAGTTAGTCGCGTAAGCTTATTTGCGACACGCCTTATGCGACTTACCTTTTGCGACACCAAGCGCGACGCATAAGATTTAATGCGACTAATTTAGGGCTTATGCGACTATTTTTTATGTGTCACTTAAGCCGTTTTCTGGCGTAGTGAGAGGCGACTGAATTTCCTCTGTGATGGTGGGCTGAGGCGAAAATTTGCACATAGTTAATAATATGACTGATTAAAAGATCACCATAGTTTCAGAAAAATAAAGCAGTATGATAATATTTGAATCAGAGAAAATGCAGCTTCGAGAATATACCAGCCAATCCCTTGAAGCTTCATACATAAGCAGCCTTCCTAGCTCAGCCATTGCATTTTCTACAAGCAGAATACCAGAGGATATCAAACGTTAAACTGCTATATTGTAATCAATCCCTTAACTTTGTGATCAGCTGTGATCGCATGGCAAGAAGATCATCCACTGCTGCTACTGCCGTGGCCCCGGGTTCATAATCCAGAAAGCGAGGCGGAGCACGGCCATAGACAGCCTCGAAAGGAGATGTACCCAGGCCAGAGTGTGTTGCTGTGTTGTAATGGAACTCCGCCCAAGCTAGCCAGTCTACCCAAGAGCTTTGACACTCGGCCACATAGCATCTGAGATAATCTTCCAAAATTCGATTCAACACTTCCGTTTGGCCGTCCGACTGCGGGTGGTAGGCGCTGCTGTGGGCGAGCAAGGTACCTTGCTGCTTGAACAGTTCCTGCCAAAATGAGCTCATGAAGATGGGGTCGCGGTCTGAAACAATGCTGCCCGGTACTCCATGCAAACGACATATCTCATGAGTAAAAGCATGGGCCACGGACTCAGCTGAGAAGCCACTTGCTAGAGGACAGAAATGACTGTACTTTGATAACCGATCTACGACTACCATGATCACTGACTTGCCTCTGGATTTGGGAAGATTAGTGATGAAATCCATTGACAAATCATGCCAAATTTGGTGTGGTATTGGTAGAGGGTTGAGCAGTCCCGGAGATGCAGTGTTGAGAGTTTTCACTTGTTGGCAGATCAAGCACTTGCGAACATAGTCCGTAATGTCCCTGCGCATGCCCGGCCAAAAGAAGCAAGAGGAAATGCGAGCTAGTGTGCGAGTGATACCTGCATGGCCTCCCACTGGTGAGTCATGAAATTCTTGGAGCAAAAGGTCTTTGATGGTAGCATCATTTGGAACGTATAACTTGTTTTTGAAGAGCACAAGGCCATCCCGAACAGAGTAGTCTGCATGAGTGTCTGGTGACTCCAATATATCATGTAACAGTTTCTTTGCGTCATCTTGGTCTAGAAACAACCTGCGAAGACTACGAAGAAGTCCGAAAATAGGCCGCGAGAGTCCATGCAGCGTCAAACAGGTTCCCTCATGGACTCTAGAAGAGAGCATCTGCTGGTGTATTTTCCTTGCCCGGTCGATAAAGAACCTCAAAGTCATACCCCATGATCTTACATAACCACCTTTGCTGATCAGGGGTGTTAATAGTTTGGGTGAGTATCTCCCGCAATGGCTGATGGTCTGTTATGATCAGAAACCTTGAGCCAAGCAGGTATTGCCGCCAACGTTGTATGGACATTACAATGGCAGCTAGCTCTCTGTTGTACGCAGAACTGCGCTGCAACGTTGGTGAAAAAAGCTTGCTGTAGAACGCAACAGGTTGTTTATCCTGAGACAAGACAGCCCCTAAACCGAGCCCTGAAGCGTCCGTTTCAACCACAAACTGTTTCTCAAAATCAGGCAAGCGCAAAGTTGGGGTTGATGTGAGAGCAACCTTTAAATCATCGAAAGCAATTGCAACTGTAGGGGACCAAAGGAAGGCATCTTTTCGGAGTAACTCAGTAAGTGGTGCTGCACGTTGGGCAAAATTGCGGACAAATCGTCTGTAATAGCCTGCTAATCCCAAAAATCCGCGCAGTTGTTTCACAGTTGTGGGGTTTGGCCAGAGACTGATAGCAGTGATCTTGGAAGGGTCCACTTCCATCCCTCCACCACTGATGATATGTCCCAAGTACTGGATTCGCGCCTGTCCCAGAGCACATTTACTTCCTTTGGCTACTAATGCATTAGCACTTAACGCATCAAAAACCTTACGAAGGTGAGTCATGTGTAAGGCCCAAGAGCTACTATATATAAGGATGTCATCCATGAACACAAAACAAATTTCCTCAACATCGGTCGCAGTATATCATTCATCGCTGCTTGAAACGTTGCCGGTGCATTCGTAAGACCGAAAGGCATCACCACAAATTCGTAATGACCGTCATGAGTTCTAAATGCCGTCTTGTTGATATCGTCCGAATGCATTCGGATCTGGTGATAGCCGGAGCGTAAGTCGAGCTTCGAAAACCAACATGAGCCACCCAACTCATCAAATAACTCATCGACCGTGGGCATCGGAAACCGGTCACGACACTGTCACTGCATTCAGGGCGCGATAATCCACGCAAAAACGCCACGTACCATCTTTTTTTCTCACAAGCAGCGCTGGAGAGGAAAACGGACTAGTGCTCGCACGGATGGTTCCCTCAGCCAGCATATCTCCTACCAAACGTTCAATCTCCTGTTTCTGAAACCTTGGGTACCGATACGGCTTCACACTGACTGGGGATGTGCCCTCAAGTAAGGAATGTGGTGATCCCATGGTCGCGACGGAGGTAGGCCATTAGGGATAGCAAACAGATGTTTACATTCGTCCATAAGCTGACCTAACTCCATCCTCTGGGCAGCAGACAACTCCTCGGAAATAAGTGGCAGAGAATTACTCACTGAGTCAATGCAGCCTTCAGCTGACCAGAGAGATAGCTGAAAGAAGGACGCGACCGACTGGGTTGACGTAGCTCGCTTCAACTGTCCTAGAGAGAGTTGTGCCGCTGTGGTGTTTGCTGCCACACCAGTTAAACGCAGACGCGAACCTTGGTGCATGAAGCTCATCCATAGTTGGTTGTAGTCAAACGTCGTTTCACCCAAGCTAGCTAGCCAATGAGCCCCCAAGACGGCATCTGCACCATAAATAGGAAGCACATGAAAATCCACCTTAAACTCAGTGCCATCCAACACTAGCGGAACTGCGCGACACAAGCCCTCACAACGGAGTTGATCCCCATTACCGACGATCACGTTCAGGTGACGTGATGGTTCAATAGCCAAGCCCACAAACTTAGCCACCCTTGCCTGCAAGAAGTTGTGGGTGGATCCACTGTCAACCAAAACAGTTACTGGACATTTGTCAATCATTCCGGTCAAGCGCAGCGTGCTGGGGATGCTGCTTCCTTGTAAAGCATTGAAAGAAATGCTGGGCACCTCACCACTATCATCACCACCATCGACTACCACCTTTCCATCAATCTCCACAACCTCATCGTCACTAACCTCCTCCACTAGATAACATTGAAACATAGGTTTGCACTTATGCCCAGGAGTAAAGAGCTCATCACAGTTGAAACATAATCCTCGGGCTCGACGTGCTGCCATTTCAGATGAAGTTAGTTTTCTAATGGGAAGACGCGATGGAATAGTACCTGACGGAGAAGACGGCGGTCCTGCTCCACTGCCCATCGGAGTAACGGGTGGCTTGACCGCTCCCCGCCAAACCGGAGGTCGGTTAGATAGCAATTTGTGCTCCACCACGCGAGCCATCCCCATTGCTTTGGGTAATGTTTCCGGACAGAAAAGCACGATTTCTCGGTGGATATCTTCCTTAAGGCCCGCCATAAAACGATGCAGCAAGTTGGACGCAGTCAAGCCTGGTGTGGCTGTTGAGAGAGTCTCAAACTCAGAGATATAATCTGACACAGAATGTGTCTGCTGAAGTTTATTCAAAGACACTTCAGCATTCCAATACACTGAGGGCCCAAACTTTGCCATTAGTAACTCAGTGAAAGCCAACCATGTGCTGAGTTGTTTGGTTGAATGCACCCATCGCAACCATTTCAGAGCTGGTCCTGTCATTGCAAAAGTTGCTATCATCACACGCTGTTCAGGAGGCACCACATGATGGTCGAAGTAACGATTCATTTGGAACACCCATCCTTCCGGATCCTCTCCATTGAATGAAGGAGCATCAATTCTGGGGAGGCGCATAGATGAAGCAGCAGCCATGTCATGATGTTCATAACGCAGTGGGGGACTGTCAAGGTGTTGGCGACGTTGATCGTCCTGGTTTGTAACACCAGAGAGGCCTGGTGGTGTTGGCAGGAGAGGAGACGATGGTGCCGATCCCATGACTCGTTTATCTGGGCGACCGCCGGAGTAAGACATCTCCTGCACTTTGTCATGCAAAGTCTCATACAGTTGGAGGACACGATCAACTTTGGCTGAGTTCTGGGCTGTGGCCTCCAGTTGTTGCTTCATCATAGATTCCAAGGACTGTGTGATAGATTCCAGGGCCTGGGTCCTCACGCTGATATCCGTGAATCCTGAAGTCAGAGCTGCAATGGACTCGGTGTTTGAGCTACGAGTTTCAGGCATGATGAAAGCACCAATGATAGCGTAGGGTTAGTACGCTAACGAGGTTGAAGTCGAAGGGAGGAGCAGAGAGTTAGAGAGGGAGATGAGAGACAGAGTAACTGATTTTTCTTATTAATCATTGAAGCAACAGTACACTTTTATAGCTGCAGAATCACACGCTATCTGCCTCTCATTCAGTTACGCCTCGGGATTCCCTCGTGACACGTCACCTTTCCCGCTCTACTTCATGATAAATTCCCGCTTCCCGAACCTGCTGGAAGGAACTCGCACCCTCTTGCCACGTCGGACGCCAGCTGGCACTTCTTGTGTATCAGGTACAGATTCAAAATCACAAATAAGCGTGGAAACGATGTACACTTAAAACCCTCTCCGAATTCGATTCCAGCAGAAAATGCATCGCGGTTAATTCTTAATATAAATATAAACCATTTAATTTTGTAGCAGTGCAATGAACTTACTAAAATCAGAACAAGGAGTCAACTCATTCCTCAAAATTGATGTCCAATGTTTGATCAAAGGATGGTTAGGAACAAACACCTGAACACTCAAAAACAGCAAACAAGGCATTATCATGGCACGATTATTCAGTAAGGGACATCACGTGTTTGCTCTTTAATCACATCAAAGTGTTTTACAATTTATTCGACCAGCGAATAACATTGGATAAAAAAATTCATAAAAATAAACAAATAATTTTACATGCGAAATCAATTTCACGATTTTATTAAAAGTTATTTATCAGATGACATGAGGTTTAACACAACAAAACAAAGCGATATAAAGCAAATAAAAACGCATGCTCAGCAGGACTGAGTGACTCACATGCAGTTCACTGACATAAGCAGCCGACTTCCGATCCATCGATATGTTTCCAACTGCAAATTCAGCTACAAAATTAAACGAAACGAAAGGAAATAAACGGAAATCCCGTAAACACCGATCGTCAGTGCTGACGGGTGCAAAAATAACCCGACCCTGCATATGGGTTCATTTAGCCTAAAATTGATGAGAGTAATTTGATAAATTTATTCATTAATTTACCGAATTACCCCTCCACTCATTTTTAGTTGCTTTTGCTTAAAGGGTAAGATAGAGATTTGGACCCAGGAAACACCGAAGAATCGGTGGTCCAAGCATAATTCTTAATCAAGAGAATTTTCAGTCTCTCTTGATTTTAACCTTTATTATCTAATCTAAATAATTAAGTAAATCAAAATACTACTTATTTACTAACTAATTATACTCTTAATATTCATTAACTTTACTTATCTATCCTATATACAGGGGCGGATCCACGTTCAACAGGGGTGGGGCCGGTGCCCCCAACCCTTTTTATATATTTTTTCAATATATATGAAATTAGTATAATTTATTATAAAAATATAAGATTATTATAATTATGTTGGTCAAAGAAATCTAAAAAGAATACACATTCATTTGATAAATTTTTTAATTTGTTTTTGTGATTAAAGAATTATTAAATTCTTTTACGAATTAAGTTCTGATTTCTCTTTTTTCAATTAATATTTATAAATATTTCATCTCCTAACCAATTGAGTTATTAAATCTAGTCTTATCTTTAACTAAAATGTCAAGTATATTCATAATGTGTAAACATTCCTAACACTTTAGTTTTATTCATAGTTTTGAGTTTTAATACATTTTTAAGAGAGTTTGAATTTTGGGAGACTCTAAAATTTTGTAAGACATGAAAATATCAACTTAGTCATTGGTTTTGATTGATCTGAAGTTTAAGATTAAATTAATTTTGAAGTACAATAAGAGATTGAATTAGCAAAATACACAAGTGGTTGACAATGACGATTATAAAAGAATATTATTAATTAGATGTCATTTCAAAAAAAATATTTTTGTTAAAAGAAATATATTTTTACTATGCCCCCGATGAAGAAAAAACCTAGATCCGCCACTGCCTATATATAAAGCGCAAAGGTGCTTATTAACAGTTATTTTGAAGTCAAAAATTACTCATATTTACTTTAAATATTAATCACATTTTTTAAATTCATAAATATACATACACATATTATATATACTGTGCATAAAAACTAGTATGGTATAATGCCTTATATTGAATACACCTGCAAAATTAAAAGAATGATTCTCTGCGAGTTAATTACCCAAATTGAATAAATCTCAATCACATTACTCTCTTCAAATTTGTAAACCATCTTCACTATAAGTATATATAGTTCACAATTTAACTCTACATTGTCCATGAAATAATAATGCATGAATCATGAATAAAGCATACAATAGTTTATGAAATAAGTATACAAAGTTGATGAAATAAGTATACATGATTCATTCTAAATACATATGTTTTATGAAATAAACATACAAGATTGACGATACATAAGTATATATGATTCATAAAATAAGTATAATAGGTTCATGAAATAAGCATATATTGTTAATAAAATAATTATGCATGATTCGTGAATAAAATATAAAGGGTTCATGAGATAAGTAAAATGATGAGTTCGAGAAGGATCATCAATTTTGTGAGACAGATGAACATCATCTCCACCGTTGAATTCTATTAATTCAACAGTTAATATTAAAAACCGTCAATCTCAACCATCCATACATTTTGCAAATCCAACCGCCTAATTTAATTAAAAATGAACTTTAACTTCAACCGTTAGATCAATCATATCAATGTTTGAGATCATGTCTCTCCATCTCACAAAAATTACTTGTCCCTTTATGACAATATAATTAAGTATCATACAATTGATATTAACCTAATTTCACTGCTAGGCTAGGTCAAACAAATAATAAAGCATGCAATTCATACCAGTAACAGAATTCACTAAATTAAAACACTAGTAAAGATTGGATGTTCAACAACGCTTATATTTAGGCGCTGTTAAAAAACTGACAATTAACAGCGCTTAACTTCTTAAGCGTTGTTGTATCATATAATAACACATCATTTTTTTAGAAAATGCTGTCAAAAATATGCAACAGCGCTTATTAAGCGCTATCTAAAATGTAACTAATAACACAATTTTTTGAATAAGCGCTATTAAAGGTTATACTTTAGAGAGCGCTTATTTGATAAGTGTTGTTGTTAACATACAACATCACTTAATTAAAAAAGTGTTGTTGAAAGTCATGATTTAACCCTAGTAGTTTCTGAACTTCAAGTTTTTACTCACTCTCAAGTTCCCGCTTCTCCGATTTTACCGGCCGTCGTCAAACCTCATTCCGTCCATCTTACTCTATTTTTTCGAAGTGAATTTCTCAATTTTTCAAGCTTTTGAAAGCTCCGTTTACATCTTCAACCTACAAGCTCCGATAACTCGCTCTCGATCCGGTACTCCCTAAACCCTAACTTTTTATTTAGTGATATTTGTTTTTGTGTTTTATTTATTAATCTACTTTTAAATTGTGGTATTGTGTTTGATCATGCATTATTTTGATAAAATTGTAGAAATGGACAATCTTCATATCACGAATGATAGTGATGATGGCACGGGAGAATGTTCCGCGCCCTCTAAGAGAGGAAGGAGGGGGCCAATCTACCTGACCATATTTTGTAAGGAGAGAAGCACTTCTCAAACGCTATCGACGATTGAATTTAGCAAAAAAGGACATCCAATGGGTTCAAACAAATCGATTTGGAGAAGTGCACTTTGTTTGGTGGCAAGAACACGAGTTCCAATTACTTTTTTCAACTGCAGTGTTGAAGAACCTCGTGTGGAGCGACATGAAGGTCATAATAAAAATGTTATTTCTATTCTTTGATATTTTATGTTTGAAGTGATTCTTGCATTGATGTTATTTTACATAGGGTTAATTCCAGATGACCACCTGTATAATAGGCCATATTCCACTCCACCACCCTTATGTTGTAATATTACATTCGACCACCCGTACAACGTTCGACGTTCCCAAACAACCACTTATCACTGTTACGTCAAATATTCTGTTAAATATATTAAATTTTTAATATAATAATAGTATTTTTATTACAATACACCACTTATATAATAAATGAAGGTCCAGATCACCACCTTTATAATCACTTCGGTTTCCATTTAACCACCTCTCCGTTAACTGGGGTGGTTCTTTGGCAACGTTAGTAATTATAAAGGTGGTCGAATGTACTATTACAATATACAGGTGGTTTTCTGAAAAATGACATATTATAAGGTTGGTCATCTGGAATTAACCCTTTTACATATCAATTTATTTTTTTATACTATATATGCAATTACGTTTGATTAGATTTGTTCTTTTTACTTATTTTTGTCTATAGGCAAAATTCAATGTATCGGATGCTCACTAGAAGTAAGAGCTGAGACAAGCAGGGAGTTCGTGAAGAAATTTCAAGAAAACCCTTAACAATGATTACATCACGGGTGAGAAGAGAGAATCTGAAGAGGACGCTTTGAGAGCTCTCACAAGATGTATCAGATGCTCACAAGAAGATCCAACTCTTGTTTATTAGTTTCTTTGCCCCGGATCAGTGGGCAGAGTTTGTGGCTTGGAGGAGAAGAGAGAATTTGAAGAAGAGGCTTTGAGAGCTGCCGAAAGAGCACGCCTCAACAAGTATTACCATGCTACCTCTCGAGGCGGATATATGCGCGCTGAAGAACTCCTGAAAAAGGAGAAAATTGATCAACTTCGGGCTATAGAAATCTATGATGAATGTGACGTAGAGACCATTACAGATGAGAGATATGAAGTATGGAAGAAAGCCATGCAGAGAAAGAATGGTGATTATGTGAACGAGAGAGCAGAAACTACTGCTGCCAAAATTATAAGTCTTCTTTAGTCTATTTAATTATTTGGTTGATATTTTGGAAGGATATTTCTTATAACAGTATTAATTTATCTTTATGTAGGCAGAGACAGAGGAAAAGGCATCCGCTGGACATTTCATTTCTCAAGGGAGAAATGATATACTTACTCAGGCGATTAGAAAACCGGAGTATCCAGGACATACTCTCGAGGCATTGAGATGGCGGTGGGTGGTAAAAAGTATTTCCAAAAGGTTCAACTTCTACTAAAGGGAGCACAAATATCGTGCAACAATCTAGGGGAGTCGATATTAACTCATCTCAAGCCAGCCCATCCCATCGACTGACGATGATATTTCTCAACAATCCCCGAGGTATATTTAAATTATTAAATTAGATAAAAAAAAAATTGTTAACTGATATTTACTTTTATTTACTTAATGTAGGTGGGTTTAAAATGTGTGTTCTTTGTCGATGACGAGCGTGATGGCTCTCGTAAGATGGTTGCATATGATCTTATTTTGGCCGACAGAATAGTGCATTATAGCCTCACTGCCGATCATGAAGTAAAGACATTATTGCATTATGCAATCGAGCCTAGTCAGCCGATCCCGCATCCATTGGCGCAGTTAAACACTGTCACAGATGCAGTGAAAGCAGTTGTACCGTGGCCTAAGTCACTGATCAAAATTAACAGAAAGGTATGTGAATATATTTTACTTCATTCATCTTTATTAATGTAAATTTTATCTTTAAACCTTAATTTACTTTACTATTTTGTTTTCATGCATATAATGATTATAAATATAGATTTGCGCAATCAAGTATCGACAAACCTGAGTTTGCGCACTTAGGATCACATTGTCAGATGCTATACCGTCGAGCAAATCAGCAAGAAGTCGCACTATCAATCTTTCTACCAAGTGAAGTCTATGGTGATGATGTATGGGCTAACTTATATAAGGATGATATTGTTGAAGTGTTAAAGCAGCAAAAGATTGGAGATACAGCTCTAGAATTATACATGAGGTATTACTTTCATTCAACATGCACTATTATCTGAAATAAATTTGAAATTCAAATTTATTTCTAATTTAAATCGTTTGCAGTTATCTTATACATGAGTTTGGACGCGTCGGATTTAAATTTGGGTTTGTAAGACCATCGTCCACGACAAGCATTCGATACATTACCACAAGGGTTTCGATTTTCTACCATACTGTGATCCAATTGAGTAAGTATTCAACTAAAATTTGTGATAGTTTTTAGCTACTTTAAAGATTTAACTTAACATTGTTTTGCATTATATTTTTGAAGGAGTCATTGGATGTTGTGTGTTCTTTTTCCAAGACAAAATCTAGTCATTGTTATGATGCATGTTGTGGCAAGTTTTGTAACTCGTGTTAATTTTTCAGTATAGGTAATTTAAGACGAGAATTCAAGAAGAAGCTACGGATCATTCTAAATGTGAATTTGTTTGACGGTTGTGTTGTGGTTAAACATGTGATTCTAAATGTGAATTTGATTGCAAATTTGGTATATTTCAAATTTTTGTGCATGATGTGTGAAATGTAAATGTTGATCTTTAGAGTTGTGAAATGTGAATGTTGATCTTTTAAACTTGTGAAAAGTAAATGATCATCTTTTGCAGTGTTTGGTTTTATTTACAAAGAGAACAAGACTGTCAAAAATCTGAAAGCACATTTAACAGCGCCTTTATGATAAGCGCTGTTAAAAATAGACTTTTAACAGCGCTTATATCAATAAATGCTATTAAAGGTGATATTTAACAGCGCTTATTGATAGGCGCCGCTATTAAAAGTCTATGTTAACAACACTTAAACAAAAGGCGCTGTTAAATGTGCTTACGTATTTTTGGAGCTATTTATTACAACGCTTAAAAAATAAGCGTTGTTTAAACATGTTATTCAATGGTCTCATACAATGTTGCAACTCAATTTTCAAAACTTTCAAGAGAATAGCTACTCATTGAAAATATTGTAACTAAACAAATTAAACAGAGTTCGAAGATGATGCAAATCTGAAGTTGACGTATGAAGTTGGCTGCCAAAGCTCTCTGGAAGTACCCTATTTTTGACTGTCAGTCGTCCTCCCTAGAATTAAGGGTAAAACGCTGCATAAATATTGCTGAAACTCTCGAATTGGACTGGGTTGGACAAATAAGCGGGCCCTAAGGAATTATTAGGAGTGAGCGCGGGTGGTTTGGTGCGGTTCGAGAGTGAATCCGCATCCACACCACATAAAATGGTTTGTTTATTTTTAAAACCATCAGCCGGATTTGGCTTGGTTTTAAACCATTTTATGATGATAAAAAAAATGAAATAAAAATACTGTTATTAAAATAGTAAAATAGGTTTTAAGTCACTTTAAGGATACGAATATATGTAATGTGATGAAATATATAACATAAACAATATCAGATATACACTTCTTTTTTCCTAACCAATTTTCTTCGAAAAAATTGAATGTTAAAGTTGAAGACTCAAGATAAAATGATAAAGAAGAAATAATCAATATATGTTTCTGATAATGAATGTATATAATCAAATGAAAGGTAACGTAATATAATGAGATTTAAACTTTCCTAGAAATGTGTTGGTGTTATGAAACCGAGGGGTTATTTTCACAAAGTAAGTTTAGGGAGGGAGAGTTTTGACTAGAATAACAAGGTTTAAAGAAAAGCTTTCATGCTTTGGAAGAAGTTTAAGGTAAGAGACTTTGTAGGGAGCTTAAGATAACAAGCTTAGGAAATGACTTAGATATGGAACTTAAGAAATCAACATTGTAAGGAAGCTAGAAAGAAGATGGAGGAAATGCTTGAAAGCTTGTAGTGAAGGTGTGCTATCCTGCTTCACATTAGCTCTCATTTTATAGCTAAACTTTGCCATGACAAGATCCATGTTTTATGGATCTCTACATACCCTTTGGATCATCTCCTTATCCTTGCCATGTTGTGCATTTATGGAGCTTGTTTTCAAGCTTCCATTTTGTCAAAATGATTTGACAAGTAAGAGCTCAAATGGATGAGCATTCCATACTTGATCATACTTGATTCATAACACTCCCCCTTGGGATGCTCATTACGATATTCGTGTTGCCTCATTAAAAACCTTACGTGGAAAAACCCAGTGGGATAAAAACCACAGCAAGGGAAAAAGAGTGCAACTTCGTAAAGCTCCCCCTCATGTACACATGAGGTATTTATTTACAAATTTTGTACCTTTCGCATTCCAATGTCATGAACATGTTTTCTGAAAGTTGAAGTAGGAAGGGCCTTCGTAAAGAGATCGACCGAGTTCTCGCTAGAACGAACATACTGAATGTTGATAACTTTATTCTTCTCTAACTCTCGAGTAAACGAGAAGAACTTTGGTGGAATGTGCTTTGTCCTGTCGCTTTTGATGAATCCCTCCTTCATTTGAGCACACAGGCAGCATTGTCTTCAAATAGCATGATGGGTTCACTTACTGGTAAGAGGCCGCTTGTGGTTCTGATGTGCTGTGTCATAGATCTCAACCATACACACTCGCGGCTTGCTTCATGTAATGCTGTCTTCAGCATGATTTGATGATGTAGCAACTAGCGTTTGTTTCTGCGAACGCCAAGAGATCGCAGTTCCTCCACATGTAAACACATACCCAGTTTGTGATCTCCCTTTGTGCGGATCTGATAGATAACCCGCATCTGCATAACCAATCAACACTTGTTTTACATTGTTAGGATAAAATAATCCTAAATCAATCGTTCCTTGGAGGTAACGAAATATATGCTTAATTCCATTCTAATGTCTTTTAGTAGGTGCCGATGATATTTAAATCATCAACATAGACAGCGATAATTACCCATCCCAAATTTGTTTTCTTAATGAAAACACACGGGCAAAGAGGATTATTAACATATCCCTTTTGTAATAAATATTCACTTAATCTATTATACCACATGCGGCCAGATTGCTTTAATCCATACAATGATCTTTCTAGCTTGATAGAATATCTTTCTCTAGGTTTTGAACTTGATGTTTCAGGCATCTTGAAACCTTCTGGAATTTTCATGTAAATTTCAGTATCAAGTGATCCATATAAATATGCCGTAACAACATCCATAAGATGCATATTGAGTTTCTCATGAACTGCTAGACTAATCAAGTATCGAAACGTAATTCCATCCATTACTGGAGAATACGTTTCTTCAAAATCAATACCCGGTCTTTGAGAAAAACCTTGTGCAACAAGCCTAGCTTTGTATCTTAGAATTTCATTTTTCTCATTTCTCTTTCGTACAAATACCCATTTATATCCTACGGGTTTCACATTATCAGGTGTGAGTATTATACGTCCAAATACGTTTCGCTTGTTTAGCGATTCTAATTCAGCTTCTACTGCCTTTTTCCATTCAATCCAATCGTGACGATTCTTACATTCAGTAATTGACTGTGGTTCTGGATCACCATTATTTTCATCAATAATTTCACATGCCAAACTATAAGAGAAAGCATCATTTATGTTCTCATTTCGGTTCAATATAATGCCAGTACTAGCATAGTTGATTGAGATCTCTTGATCTTTTTCAACTTGCATCTCTAAAGGAACATTTTCCTTTGTTTTAGAATCATCCTTATCCACTGACTCTTTTCTCTTCGAAGGATTTTTATTTTTAGAACCGGGTGGCGTTCCACGCTTCAAACGTGTCGTAATTTCATGAGTGATTTTATTTTCAAATTTTCCTTTTGGAATTTCAATTTGAACTGGAGCATTCTCAACCGGTATATGAGATTTTGTCACCCTCTTAGTGTCTGCAAATGCATCAGGGAGTTGATTTGCTATATCTTGTAAATGCAGTATCTTCTCAACTTGTTTTTCACAATCCTTTGTGTGAGGGTCAAGATGTGCTAATGTTGGTACAAACCAACTTAGTTCCTTTTCAACGGTTTTACTTCCCCCTAACATAGGGAAAATTTCCTCATTAAAATGGCAATCAGCAAAACGAGCTGTGCAAACATTTCCAGCTTGAGGTTCAAGATATTTAACAGTAGATGGACTTTCAAAACCAATATAAATTTCGAGACTTCTTTGTGGTCCCATCTTTGTTCTTTGAGGAGGTGCGATTGGCACATAAATAGCGCAACCAAAAATCCTTAAATGTGAGATATTTGGTACTTGACCGAATGCAAGTTGAAGTGGAGAATACAGATGATATGCACTTGGTCTAATGCATATTAATGCCGCAGCATGTAATATAGCATGACCCCATACTGAAGTAGGGAGCACTGTTCTCATTATTAAAGGCCTAGCAATAAGTTGGAGGCGCTTTATTAGTGATTCAGCAAGACCATTTTATGTGTGAACATGGGCAACTGGATGTTCAACGATAATCCCAACTGACATATAGTCATCAAATGTCTGGGATGTGAATTCACCTGCATTATCAAGCCTAATTTTCTTAATAGTATGATCAGGAAATTGAGCTCGTAACTTAATTAGTTGAGCAAGTAACCTAGCAAATGCCACATTGCGTGTTGATAACAAGCATACATGTGACCATTTACTAGAAGCATCTATCAATAACATAAAGTATCGAAATGGTCCACATGGTGGGTGAATAGGTCCACATATATCACCTTGAATACGTTCAAGGACAGCAGGTGATTCTTTTTCAACCTTTCCCGGTGAAGGTCTTGTGATTAGCTTTCCAAGAGAACAAGCTTTGCACAATAAACTACCTTGAGAACAAGCTTTCCAAGAGAACAAGCTTCTCACCCTTTAATGGATGACCAAGTGTATTTAAACTAATCCTTCGCATCATAGTTGTACCTGGATGACCCAATCGGCCATGCCATATGGTTAAAACTGAAGGTTTAATTACTACCGCATTTGATTCAATCATGTGTATATGCGTGTAATGCAATCCAGTAGGGAGCATTGGTAGTTTCTCTAATACGTGTCTTTTTCCAGACTTGTTTCTGTGAGCAACATGTATTTTGTGGAACCCTCAGTTATAGACTGAGTATCTAGTCCATGAGAATATATATCATTGAAACTTAATAAGTTTTTTTAGACTTAGGTGAAAATAAAGCATTGTTTATCTTAAACAATGTGCCATTTGGCAATGTGAAGTTTGCTGCACCAGTCCCTTCAATCAAGTCAACCGGACCCGATATAGTATTCACAATAGTTTGTGTTGGTTTTATACTTAAGAAAAACCTTTCATCCTTCAGTATTGTATGTGTTGTTCCACAATCAAGTATGCAAACTTCTTCAAACACTTACCCTCTGATTTGCTTCACCGTCCATTTCTAAACTAAGTAAACAAGAATTTCATAAGATGGTTGATTGATACAACATAGGTTTAATTTACTACAAACTTGAAAGGAGGAAATGGAAAACATGCTTAGTTAAGAAAACACACAGAAAAGACAAATATGCAAGCATTTGATCATCTTGTTACACAACATCCTTTTCATCAGCATCACTTCTTTCTTGCACAGAATCACCCATGAGTTCATTATAGAAGTCGAATTCTCCAAGATGAGTGTATTCTTTTATAGGATCTCGATCAATATAATTGACCTCTTTTCCATCTGTGAAGTTTCCGCCCATATTTCCAAAGTCATTATGGAAGTCAGATGCTTCAAAATGAGTGAACTCATTTAAAGGGTGGTCAATAAAGTTGACTTCCTTTCCCTTTCCTTTTCTATCAATCGACTCTTGATTAGAGT
>QZGG01002361.1:0-39441 GCA_006409495.1 Sedum album
CCTCTTAACGGTAGTTAATTGTGTTATTCTAAAAGTAAGGATATTTTACTCATTTTGAGCTCGGTATACACCGAAACCCTATAAATCATTAAAGTTTAAATGACTTGCGTGAATCTGAAGGTAGTTGATGATCGGAGGTGTCTGATTGGTGATGAAAATTTTGTGGGCTGATTAGATCATGTCTTCTATGAACACATCGCATCATTACTTACAAGAAAAATGTCATCCGTGACATTTTGATTCACAATGTTAAGCATCGATAATTAATTAAGTGATGATCAATTCCTTCAGTTGAGCTATTATTATCTTCTAGTTGGATTGGAATTCGGACAGCCTAGATTTCAAAAGTCAGACCATGTCTGGAACACAGACCGATTTGCATTGAAAATTAGGTGGAGTGTTATGGACATTACTGTAGTAGTACTTTTTTTATATAAATGGATCTTACTGTATTGAAACTACTTAAGTGTTAATGATGGTTAATAACATCCTAAGTCATGATAAGCTCTATGAAGAAAAAAAACATAACATGCAACATGTGTCTTGTCTTGTCTTTACCTTTACTCTTTTGCACATTTTCAAGTTTCAAGCCGCCCAACACCAAACACCAATTAAAATCGAATGAACCACACCCACCACCCCTTAGCTAATTCTTCTTCTTTTTTCATCGATTCAACTCTTCAGGTGCTTGCATACATACTTTCACATCGAAATTGAAATCAACAGGGACACAAAAAGTCAACATGTTTCAGGTATCTCTTCCTATTTTTGTTTCCTTAACTGAGTGTTTTTTTTCTCGATTTTAATTTCTGAATTTTATCCACCATGCCATTATCTCCTCCTTTGAACTCCTCTATGGATTTAGCTTTAGATGAACTCAACAATGTTTTTAGCATCAAATGATTGAAAATAGAAAACTTGGATTGCATGCACCGACAACTGATTCACTTGTATCAACAACTGCTTAAGAAATATGTCAATGTTTTCCATTTCCACCAGTGTACATCTAACCTAGTTAAAATCCACATCCACCCGTATCTGATTGGCTAACTTTGGTGATTCTCAACCATTACAACTACCTTAGCCAATTTATCAGAAACTAACCAATCTGATCATGTTTCAGAAACAATGCGTCGTGACGTTCTTAATCCTTTTATTGAGCTTTGGAGGTTATGGAGCCAGCTTGGTACGTAGGCTGCCCAGCTTCTCAGGAGAACTTCCTTTTAAACTCGAAACGGGGTATGTTCTGCACAAGTAGTATTAAAACGTATATTTTCAAATTATAGTTAGTTTTTTGAGAATTTTTGCGAGGCTCTGAAAGTAATATTAAGTTTTGTAAGAGACTGAAATGTAGTAATATAGAGTTTTCGATGTGTTTCAGATATGTGGGAGTTGGGGAGTACGAAAAGGTTAAACTATTCTACTATTTTGTTGAATCTCGGAGAGATCCAATGAAGGATCCTTTGATTCTTTGGCTCACTGGAGGTCCGGGATGCTCTGGTCTGTCAGGGATGTTCTACGAATACGGCAAGTCCAAATGAATCATTCATATAAATGCTTTCATATAAACTTGTATTCAATGGTTAAAGAAAAAAAACTGGCGACTGACACTGGTTTGGTGATCAGGTCCTTTTCTGTTTGATTATAAGGGGTTTAATGGGAGTCTTCCAACATTGTTATTGAATCCTGACTCCCTGACGCAGGTACATATATAACATGACCTTATAAATGATTGTTGGATCGTTAGTATAGCCTTCCCTCTAAGGTATCTCTGTTAGGAATTACCACAGAGGTATTGCAGGAATTGAGTTACTCGTAAGGTAACACAAACTGTGCGTTCCCCGAGAGGTAACACAGTCAGTGAGTTCCTTGAGAGGTAATGCAGCGAGTAACTCAGCAGCGAAATTAAAATAATAAAATCGTGTAAAAATAACAGAAATTAAAGTACTCACGATTTATAGTGGAAACCTCAATACCAACAAGTACTGAGTAAAACCACTACCTTCTAGAAAGTCCTAGAAGGATTTGTAAGAGCTTGAGAGCTTGTTTATTAGATATCTTGTCAATTACAATTCAATGACTAATCGCCTACAACGACTTAGTTTATGAACTTGTACTCCCTTGACCTCACTCTAAATGACACGCTCACAACCTCTTCACGCACAGCTCTGAATACTCCGAGGATTCACCGCTACTCCCGAGACGCACCTCTCTAGATCCAAAACCGTCGTATAATCACACACACAATAAAAGCTCCAGAAAAAAAACTTTCTTCAAAAGGCTGCTGCATATTTATATGAACCGCTGCCCAGATAATCCTAAATCTTGCAGCATTATCTCTTTCCTAAATCCTGTGGAAATCACAAATCTTTCTAAAATAATCATTAGTTTCCAAGAGATAATAATATCAAGAATATTTATTCAAATATTCTTGCCAAAGATAATGATATAAATATTATATGGAATATATAAAGTCAAGATAATATCACACATAATATTTATTCAAATCTTTGTTTCCAAAAGATAATCCAAAATATATTAATTAAATTCATGATTATCTTTCCACTAGATATTCTTGTTAAGATATTTTTAAATAATACTTCTAATATCAATTCAAAATATCTTAACAATAATCTTTTAAATTTATTTGTCATAATCAAAACCTAAAGGTCTAACAATATTCCCCCTTTTTGATGATGACAAACAATAAATTTAAAAGATGTTACCGCCATTATGTATGAGAACTTCAGAGTTCCCTATCCATCATAATCTCCGGCTCTATACCTGTCACATGAGTTAGTACCAAAATAACAATAACAGTAAACAATCCTAGACTTCCCCCTAAAGTCATGCATATACTCAAGTGACTTCCCTATCAAGTAAGATACCCAGGTGACATTCCTATCAAGTAAGACAATGCTCAGTTTCACCTTAGATTAACATCTGCACATGAAATATCAGCATGACTTCCCCCTGAGGTCATGCATCCCCATATCAATCCTTCCCCCTTTTGGCATCATCGAAAAGGATGCAAATGAATAAAGCATAGCAAGCAAAAATTTAAGCTGATAAAACAAGCATACGCAGCCAATAATAGTCAACCAAGCAGTTCAAATAACAAAAAGTTTAAAAAGTTCAGAGCATGCATGGTTTAAGAGTTTAAAAGAAAACAGCTAGGGCTGGGAAAGACAAGGCTGGGACTGAACATATGAGAGGTTCGCTTAGTAGATGTTGAAAGACTCGAATAGGCGCTTGAACCTCTCCAACAGGTTGAGTCCGACAAACCGCATCTGCTCAGTAAGATCTGAAACTTTGTCTTGTAACGCAAGTCCAATACCCCAAACACGTTCTACTCCATCAACGGACTCCCCAACCATAGCTTCAACTCGGAACAACGAGCCTCCAAGTCATTGATTGAACCATAGAGCTCCACCAGCATATGCTCTATTCGGTCTGTAGCCTCCAGAATTGGAGTAAGATCCACCATAGCTTGACTCCCATTACCAACAGGGATCTCCTCAACAGCCGGGGGATTAACTTCTGAAGGGATGTCATCATTCATAGCTGCAGGGTTAGCCTCCACTGCCTTCTCCATCCTACTTCACTGTCAAAAACCAACCTATTGCTTTGATGTTGTCTACTGTGAGCTTCTCCCAGGCAGGTTCTTCAGTGATGGGGTTGTAGGCCGCACACCTCTCCATTATAATCTTAACAAAACCAGGGTAAGGAAGACCATGACTGTTGATTTTTCTTGTGTGAACCATGTGCTGCAGCATCAATTTTGGCAGATTGATGGGCTCCTTTTTGAGCAGCTTATCCATTAGCAGAAAGTCCAATATCTGCACTACATTGTGCTTACCCTGTCGAGGTACAATATTGCTGCACACCAGCCTGTGCAGAATTCTATGCACTACCCCCATTCGGCTTGTATCTCCACTTGTGGTAGATGCGTCAGGGTCCTCACAGATTCTGATAGCTAATGACTCTGGATCCTCTTTGTAAGATGTTGGCCACCTCCCCTTAGCATAAACATCAAACCCATCATGAGGAACACCCATCCAACTAGCTAGTTGTTTGCTCGTAAACCCATACACTTCTCCAAACACCGAGAAGGAAACAAACAACAATCCAGCTCTCTCATCAACAGTTAACGAGCTATAAAACTGCCTAACTAACTCCATATCCACACTTGGAGTACTTCAACCACAATTGGTGCCATCCTTGCACCTCTAACATCTCTTCAACAGTCTTAAGTTCATAATTACCAAAAAACTCAGCCTCATAACTCAACAGTGGAATAATTGATTTACCAGATAGATCTATGTTTGTCATCTCCATCTCCACATCAGTATCATCATCGTCCAGATCTACCACGGCGCTAGTTGATTTCTCCAACCGAGAGCTCTTTCGCGGTGTTGCTGCTGGAGTCTTCGCTTTCCTTTTTGACGAAGCTCTCGTGTTACGTTTAGGCTGAGGCGTAGCTGAGTCAGCGGAGGATTTTCCAATGACCGCCTGAATACGATCTTCCTCCCACCCTTGCGCCTTTAGTTCGGCGATGATTGCATTCAGCGCGGCGGAAGACGACTTCGACGAGGAGGCCATTGGTCTGATTTCGAGAGTTCCGTCTAGGGTTTGGATGAGAGAGAGAGAGCGAAAAATCGAATTTGAAAAGCGGCCGAAACCCTAACTTACCTTTATACGCTGATTTTCCACTTTATGGGCTTCCATACCCATGGCCCACTATTGAAATTATTCAATTTCATCCACTTGAATGTCTTAGTGTCCATATCCAAATGCAATTCGAAATCCAAAAACATCTACTATCATGAACCTCTCATGGTTCGCTGAAAAAATCGGTGACACAAGGGCTACCCAAATGGTTAATGAGTGTCACACACAATAAGGATGTTCCTACTTCTACTGTGATGGTTTTCTTGACAAAGTAATTCACATCAAATTAGGGAAGGGGTTTTGTGAATACATTTATCAGGAATCAGGCTAAGGTGGCTAGGAAGAACCTTTTGGCGTGTATTGAGGGTGCAAAAGTCAGGTTTCAGGACAACAACAAAGTTAGCATGCAGTCAAATTTTCAAACAATTTGCAAAGTGATCGGCCTAGATTTTCTATTAAAGGAAGCATATAACTGAATTCATCACATAAAATTTGCTAGCTACGTTAGTCACGCAGATCACAACTAGCCAATCATAGAAGCAAGGACTTGACAGGGAACGCATAACTAAAAGAGGGAGATCATACCTAACTCCAGCCGTTGTTTCTCAAAGGGTTCCCTGTGCAAGGCCTTTGTGAATATGTCAGCCACCTGGTTCTCAGTAGGGCAATAGTCCATCTTTATTAGTCCTTTCTCTACACAATCACGTAAGAAGTGATATCGAATTTCTATATGTTTAGTACGAGAGAATTGAACTGGATCCTTAGATATACTAATGGCAGAGGTGTTATCACACAATATAACAGAATGATCAATATTAACACCATAATCACTTAGTTGTTGCATGAGCCATAGGAGTTGAGCGCAACATGCTGCACCTGCCACGTATTCAGCCTCTGCAGTAGAAAGAGCTACTGAGTTTTGCTTCTTTGATCCCCATGATATGAGGCAGGGTCCAAGAAATTGTGCCATCCCTGACGTGGACTTCCTGTCTAACCTGCAACCTGCATAATCTGCATCTGTGTATCCAATGAGTTTTCAGCTCTCCTCCACGAGGATACCATAGACACAAGTGATCAGTCCCTCTCAGGTAACGCAGTATGCGTTTCACAGCTTTACATGACTCTCTGGGATCGCTTTGAAACCTGGCACAAAGACAAACACTAAAGAGAATATCAGGTCTGCTAGCAGTAAGATATAATAAAGAACCAATCATTCCCCTGTAATATGAAGGATCCACAGCCGGTGAGCTTTCATCTTTTCCCAGAGACTCATTCGGGGACATAGGTGTGGGAAACGGTTTTGCATCGTTCATCTTGTATTTCTTCAGGAGGTCCTTCAAGTATTTTTGTTGATGCACCCGTGTACCTTCCTTGTTTTGCTCTACTTGAAGTCCTAAGAAATACTTCAATTCTCCCACCATGCTCATCTCAAATTCGCTTTCCATCAACTTAACAAAGTTCCTGACAAGAGTATCGTTAGGTGATCCAAAAATGATATCATCAACATATACCTGAACCACTAGAACGTCTCTGCCTTCCCTCAGAAGGAACAGCGTCTTGTCAATCTTTCCTCGTTTGTACCCGTGAGTTAAGAGAAACTGTGATAACCTTTCATACCACGCTCGAGGTGCTTGCTTAAGTCCATAAAGTGCTTTATCCAATGTGTATACGTAGTCAGGATATTCTTTATTCTCAAATCCTGGGGTCTGACTAACATATACATCCTCCTTGAGTTCCCCGTTGAGGAATGCTGTTTTGACATCCATCTGCTGGAGGGTAAAGCCGTGGTAAGTGGAGTAAGCAATCAGCAGTCTAATTGCTTCAAGTCGTGCCACAGGTGCGAAGGTCTCATCAAAGTCTATCCCTTCTTGCTGGTTATATCCCTTCACCACAAGTCTAGCTTTGTTCCTCACAACTACTCCATTTTCATCCATCTTGTTCCGAAAAACCCATTTAGTTCCAATGATCGTTCTGTTCTCAGGTCTCGGAACTAGTCTCCATACTTTGTTTCTTTCAAACTGATGTAATTCGTCTTGCATAGCCATCACCCAGTCTGGATCCATTAGAGCTTCTTTCACCGTCTTAGGTTCTGCAAGAGAAACAAAAGATGCACCACTACTTATTAATGCATTTCTATGTACCTGATCTTGTGAGCTATAACATTCATAGTCTGCAAGTCTGGAGGGTTGCTGGATATGTCTGCCACTTCTGGTTGTCCTCTGTTCAGTTTCTTCAGTTCGCTCTTCCTCCAGAGGTGGTTCAATATCAAGATCAGCACCATCAATATCCAAGTGATGAGTGACGTCATCACCTTCCCCTCCCCCTCAGGGTTTGCATTGTCACCTTCCGTGTTGGGGTTGATGTTGACGTCTTCCCCCTCAGGGTTTGCATCTGCCTGCTCACCCTCAGGCGTACGTTCTCTATTACCTTCTGTCCATTGTAGGTACAACTCATCCTCTTCCTGAGATGATTCTGAACTTTGTTTCCTTATAAGATCACCTGCCATAATGCTTTCGTCAAAGGTCACATGTATACTCTCTTCCACCTTATCCAACCTTTTGTTGTATACTTTGTATGCCTTACTGTGGGTTGAATAGCCAACAAATGTGCCTACATCACTTCTCGGATCAAACTTTCCAATGGTTTCCTTACCATTGTTATGGACATAACACTTGCATCCAAAGATTTTAAGATGAGATATGTTCGGTTTCCTTCCGAACAACAGTTCATAAGGCGTTTTCCCTAGCAGGGGGCGCAGAGAGGCTCTATTCAGGATGTACGCAGCAGCGTTAACTGCCTCAGCCCAAAAATCCTTGGGAACTGAACTAGCTATGAGCATGGCCCTTGACATGTTTTCAAGTGTTCGATTCCTCCTTTCTACAACTCCATTCTGTTGCGGTGTCCGAGGTGCTGCAAAGTCATGGCTGATACCTTTGTTCCTGCAAAGAGATATGAATCTCGAGTTTCTGAACTCGGTTCCATTGTCAGTTCTGATGGAGGTCACTCGTCCCTCCATCTTATTTTCAATCATTCGAAGCCAAACAGTAAATTCAGTAAAGGTTTCATCTTTTGATGACAAGAAAATAGTCCAAGTGAATCTAGAGTAATCATCAACAATTACCAGAATGTATTTGTTACCTCCTCTGCTGATGATGTTAACCGGACCACAGAGATCCATATGAATCTTTTCAAGGGGAGCTGTGGTGCTTACTGTTTGCTTCGACTGGAATGATACTCTGGTTTGCTTACCTCGTGCACATGCATCACATACCCCATCAGTTTCGCTTCCTACCCTGGTGAGTCCTTCAACCAGATCGTTTTGATAGAGTTTGGATAGGAGCTTCAGATTGACGTGTCCAAATCTTTTATGCCATAACAATGTATCTTCTTGGATTGACGCCAGACAGATTTCCTCTTTAGGTACATAGTGAGGATCAACAACATAGAGTTCGTTCTTGCGTACCCCGTGAAGGATGACTTTCCCTGTACTTATACATCTCAAGATACACTCATTAGCAGTAAACTCAACCTGGTTTTTACCACCCAGACACAATTGAGATGCACTTAAGAGATTGAAATGCAGATTTTCAACTAAGCTCACATCATTGATCAAGATATTTTTCGAAATTCTTACCTTTCCTATTCCTACAACCTTACCTCTTCCTTTGTTTCCGAAGAATATGTATCCTCCAGAAACCTCTTGCAGAGTGATGAACCAGTCTTGATTTCCCGTCATATGCTTTGAGCACGCGCTATCAATGTACCAAGGCTCCTTCATCACTCTTACCTGCAAGAGAGAAATTAGTTCTTACGTACCCAGACAACCTTGGGTTTTCTGGGTTCAGAAGATAAAATATTAGAATAAGCATTGTCAGATAAGTCAATTTTAATTTTAGGAGTGTTTCGGGGTTTCAAGATTCTCTGCTGATACTGTGGAGTTCCGTGTGAGGGAGTGCACCAGATTCCTTTCTGATGATTGTATGCTTGCCTTCCCTGTGAAGGATGGAAGGCTCTCTGATTGTATCTTTCACAAAAAGTTTCATCTGAGGGAGTGCACCAGATTCCATGCTGGTGACTGTATGCTTGCCTTCCCTGTGAGGGATGAAAAGCTCTCTGATAATATCCTCGATGGGAAGTCCTTTCCCTGTCGGGTGAGGCACTACTGTATGTCCTTGCCTTATCCAGAACTGCTTTCCACTTAGGACATTCTCGTTTGTAGTGCCCTGCTGATCCACAGTGCCAGCATACTCGATGACATTTGAGTCCAACATATTTACTCCTTCCTGCAGGAACAGACTTGTCGTTCTTCCTTCTTAGCAGGTCAACCTTCGGAGGGTTTGGATTAGTACTCTGCTTCTTCCAAATCTGATAGGCTACTTTAGCATTGAATGGTACTGATTGTTCTGTAGGGTAGTCAGTTGTCTGATGAGCCTTCTTCACCTGAGTACTATGTCCTCCTGTATGATCGTGTTCCTTCTTGGGTGTGGCAAGATTGATAAGCCTGTCTTCTTCTGAGTATCCAATTCCTGATCTTCTGAACTCTATTTTGACAGGTTGTTCCTTCACGTCAGTTTGGGTGTGCGTAGATTTCATGACTACTTCATCTTTCACTTTCTCTTTATTGCTTCGGGCAGCTTTTAGTGAGTGACGTAATTCAGAGTTATCCAGTTCTAGCTGATCCACCTTGTTCTGCAGTGTAGTTATCTGACACAGGTTTTCCTCACAGGTAACGCACTCAGACGTTCTATCATGTTCTAGCTCCTCAATCCTCCCTATCAGGTTTTCCACATTCTGTCTCTCCTCGACCAATTTTCCTTTTAGTTTCTCATTCATTTTAAGTAATCCTCTAATCACTTCTGCATATTCAGCAACAGAATATTCAACATTATCAGAATCATTAAAATCATTTACCTCTGTAGTGTGAGATCCGGCCATCAAGCATCCTTCCTTCATAGGGGCTTCCTCATCGCTCTCAGGGTCAGACTCCCCACACGCGGTTAGCATAGCTTGATTTGTTTTCTGCGCAGGAGGTTCTCCTTTCTTTTTGCTGAAGCAATTTGTTGAGCGATGTCCCTTTCTTTGGCAGTGGTAGCACACTACATCCTTGTCATCTGTTTGTTTTCGCTTTTGGTCAGTGTTAGGTTTGAAGTTTGCCTTGTTTCCTCTGAGGGAAGCCATCCTAAAGGCTCTAGTCATCAAAGCTACTGCTTCATCCTCGACTTCCTCGTCAGGGAGGTCACTCTGAGCCATGTCAAATGCCTTCTCTATTTTCAGTGCAATTGATTTAGAGGTGTCAGGTTCACGTCTTGCGATCTTTCTTTCAATAATCCCAGCGTGACTTTGTAACTTAGCGACTACTTCCTCGAGCGTTATCCTTTTGATGTTACTTTGAGCTTGCAATGCCAGGGTAACGCTGTCCCATTTAGGGTTGAGAGCTTGCATGAAGTGGTGTGTAACCTTCCATTCTGGAATTTCTTCTCCTAGAAACTCCAGCTGACCAACATAAGTCTGAAACCTGGTGTGGAAATCCTCCAGTGATTCTGTCTTCCCTTGCAGGGCAGTCTCATAGTCACGGGACGCAGCCAAAATTCGATTTCTTTTAATGTCTTCGTTTCCACCATATAACCTGCTCAGTCCGTCCCATATGTCCTTAGCCGTTTTATACTTCATTACCTTCTTGAGATCTCCTGGGGAGAGAGCTGAGTACAACACTTTCTTAGCTCGATTGTTCTTCTCAAGGGCTTTATAGTCTTCATCCGTGTAATCCTCCTTTTTCACGGTTCTGATTGGAATTGGTCCCTGTTCTATAATCCTCCACAACTGTCCATCCAACGAACAAATATGCGCCTCGATCTGTTGAGTCCACCAATCATATTCTCCAGGGTTAAGCAAGGGTGGTTTCCAGAATGAATCACCAATTGAGTTGCTAGAAGCCATTATCCTGCAAAGCTAAAATCACAAATCTAGAGCACCTGCTCTGATACCAATTGTTGGATCGTTAGTATAGCCTTCCCTCTAAGGTATCTCTGTTAGGAATTACCACAGAGGTATTGCAGGAATTGAGTTACTCGTAAGGTAACACAAACTGTGCGTTCCCCGAGAGGTAACACAGTCAGTGAGTTCCTTGAGAGGTAATGCAGCGAGTAACTCAGCAGCGGAATTAAAATAATAAAATCGTGTAAAAATAACAGAAATTAAAGTACTCACGATTTATAGTGGAAACCTCAATACCAACAAGTACTGAGTAAAACCACTACCTTCTAGAAAGTCCTAGAAGGATTTGTAAGAGCTTGAGAGCTTGTTTATTAGATATCTTGTCAATTACAATTCAATGACTAATCGCCTACAACGACTTAGTTTATGAACTTGTACTCCCTTGACCTCACTCTAAATGACACGCTCACAACCTCTTCACGCACAGCTCTGAATACTCCGAGGATTCACCGCTACTCCCGAGACGCACCTCTCTAGATCCAAAACCGTCGTATAATCACACACACAATAAAAGCTCCAGAAAAAAAACTTTCTTCAAAAGGCTGCTGCATATTTATATGAACCGCTGCCCAGATAATCCTAAATCTTGCAGCATTATCTCTTTCCTAAATCCTGTGGAAATCACAAATCTTTCTAAAATAATCATTAGTTTCCAAGAGATAATAATATCAAGAATATTTATTCAAATATTCTTGCCAAAGATAATGATATAAATATTATATGGAATATATAAAGTCAAGATAATATCACACATAATATTTATTCAAATCTTTGTTTCCAAAAGATAATCCAAAATATATTAATTAAATTCATGATTATCTTTCCACTAGATATTCTTGTTAATATATTTCTTAAATAATACTTCTAATATCAATTCAAAATATCTTAACAATAATCTTTTAAATTTATTTGTCATAATCAAAACCTAAAGGTCTAACAATGATCCAATATATATGATCGATCACTTATGTTGTTGTATTTCTTTTCTTTGCAAGTTACAGTTTGCTCATTGTCTAACATTAGGAGCAAATATGATATATCTCGATGCACCAGTCGGGACTGGATTGTCATACTCAGAAACTGATCAAGACTATTTTATCAAAGATGATGTTCATGCTGCAGATGCTAACTATCAGTTTTTACGAAAGGTGGCTTCAGCTCGTCAAAGTGAATATACCCAATTAATCTGAAATTTATATGATTTTTATTATTTTTGATCTGTAGTGGCTTTTAGATCATCCGGAATATCTGAATAATTCACTTTATATCGGCGGAAGTTCATATTCTGGAAAGATAGTTCCGATTCTCGTCCATAATATACATACAGGTCAGCAAGAAACAAGCCAAGCTAATTGATTTACTACACAAAGTTGTAAGGATTCGAAAGGTTTATGAGCTACTAATTTTTCACAGGTCAGAAGAAAAAACAAGCTCCGGAAATGAACCTACAGGTAACTTATACTGCTATGAATATTGGTCGAATATTTAATCACTTTTGCTTTAGATTTATTTTCAATAGTAGCAATACATACTGAGATCCCTTGGACGGTTACAGAATTTTCAGTAATACTTACGTATGTTTGGTTTAATCAAACTAGGTGTGTCAATGCCTATGTCAGGTCAGGGTTATATTCTCGGGAGCCCCAAAACTGATAGAGTTATTGACAACAGTATGCAAGCCCCCATCGCCCACAGATTAGGATTAATATCAGATTAATTATATGAGGTGATTCAATCGTTCATTTACTTAAGGAGAATTTTTTATGTTCAATAAATTACATCACTGCATTTTCAAAGTCATTCAAAGTAAACTGTGGCGATGAGTATCTGCAACCTGACATTAAAAGCGCTGTATGTCTCAAAGATCAACAAGATATTAAAAAGGTGAGTCTACATGCTTTACCTGATTTTAATCGCACAGAACCGGTAGATTCATCATTACTTGTTTGAATGAAGTGCAGAGAAGTAATTTTTTAAAAACACGTTCTTGAGCCATATTGTGGACCAAGCCATTTTACACTCGATAGGACTCAGAAGGGTACTTATGTTTCTGTCGAAGACGTTATAGAAGTTTTCCAAGGGAGAAAGCCACGATGTAGGGTAAGTTTTGTGTGCAACAAATATTTCAAAGGAGATAACTCATTCAACTATATGAAACTAACTATCTCATTGACGATCTTATAGTTCTACAATTATGTGTTATCCAATATATGGGCTAATGATCCTGGAGTGAAGGAAGCTCTACATGTTCGTAAAGTGATTTCTATTTGTTTTGCTGTTTGTATTCGGTGACCAAATTCAGAAATGTACAACTAACAAGTTGTCTGTTTGATCGAATATACGTATTGTATAGGATATGAAAAACATATGGAAGAGATGCAATCAGACCCTTTCAGAGAACTACCCAACTAAGATCGTTACAAATGTGGTGGATTATCATCGAAGTTTCTTCAAAACAGGAAACCGTGTGTTAATTTACAGGTCCGCATAACAAGTCTATTAGCCACATGTTTTTGTTCCAAATACCTTTTCTAGACGTTTCATCCTCAGCAAACTATCGTGTTTGAAATGCAGTGGTGACCATGACACGGAAGTTCCATATACTTCTACATTAAAGTGGATAGCATCACTAAATTTGACAGTAAGTGATCCATGGAGTCCATGGATGGTCCTCAATCAAACAGCAGGGTAATCTTTGTGGTTCCCTTTGTTCCACCGACATATTGATATACTCATATACTTTGACAGACGCTTCGAGGCTATTCTGCCGGACTGCTTGGATCAAACAAAGCTCTCTTTGTCTCTTTACCAATCAGACGTTAAATTATGAGAAAACGACAACGTTTGGTTTTGCATCACTTTTTTAAAAGTCCGTCGTCTCAATGTCAATCATTATCGATGCAATGTTGTGAAAAAACTTAATCGACGATCGTACAGTGAATATGACAATTGGGTGAGAGCCAGCAGTATACTGTGTACATTTAAACCTCATATTGTCTATAAATGAATAATTTCACATGGAGTAAGTTTTTAGGATGAATAAATATATGTGAAATAGTGAGATATGATCTCAATAATTGAATACTATAATCTAACCGATGAGATTTGATTTAAAAAATAATCATCAATCTTAGTTTTTTGCAAATCTAACCGCCCAATATATAAAATTCAATTTTAATCTCAACTACATATTAATTTAATCCAACAATTGATATAAAAAATCATTCGATCTTACCTAAATTCTTTATTTGTTAAAGCGACGAATTCATTAAAATAGACGGACCCACTTGATACAACCTTTGTATATATAAATCTTATACATTCAAGGTTGCTTCTCATCAACCATCAATCATTACAACTAGCTGAGAAAATGTATCAGAAACTAACCAATCTGATCATGTTTCACAGACCATGTATGCACGCATTCTTAATCCTTCTACTGAGCTTTAAAGCTGATGGAGCCAGCTTGATACGTCGGCTTCCCGGCTTTTCAGGAGAACTTCCTATTAATCTCGAAACCGGGTATGTTCTCTGCTCAATCCTTTTGAAAATGTATAATATTTTCGTGACATTCTAAACTTCAAGAGACAATGATGTGTTTCAGATATGTGGGAGTTGGGCAATACGAAAAAGTTCAGCTGTTTTACTACTTTGTTGAATCTCAGAGAGATCCAATGAAGGATCCATTGATTCTCTGGCTCGTCGGAGGTCCGGGATGCTCTGGTCTCTATGGGCTTTTCTTCGAACACGGTAAGATTATTCATCCAAATGCTTATATATCCAGTCAAATAAAACCTGACAGCGGTTTATTGATCAGGTCCTTTTATGTTTGATTACAAGGCTTTTAATGGGAGTCTTCCAACATTCATATCGAATCCTGACTCACTAACACAGGTACATATACCTAGTCGAAAAGAAATGTTGTACTAATTCTTTTCTTTGCAGGTTACAGTTTTTCTCATTGTGTAAAACCTTAGGTAGCAAATATGATATATCTCGATGCTCCTGTCGGGACTGGATTCTCGTATTCAGAAACTGATCAAGACTATCATGTCAAAGATGATTTCGAAACTGCAGATGCTAACTATCAGTTTTTACAGAAGGTGCAAAATAAACACAGCTAATTATTATTTTTCTTACTGAGAAAATGTTTGTACCATTTTATTACATTCAATCTGCAGTGGCTTTTAGATCATCCGAAGTTTGCAAATAACCCGCTTTATATCGGTGGAAGTTCATATTCCGGGAAAATAGTTCCACTTATCGTCCATAATATACATGAAGGTAGTTACCGATTGTTACACCATTTGCAGTTTTGAAGATTAAAAGTTACATAAGCTGCTATACTTTCGCAGACCAAAAGAAGAAACAAGCTCTGAAAATGAACCTACAGGTAACTTATAACTGCTATGAGAATACTTTCTTAACGTCGATTTGATCTAATATGCTTATATATCTCTGTTTATTTCAGGGTTATATTCTTGGGAATCCTTTAACTGATAAAGCTATGGAAATCAGTATGTTAGTCCCATTCGCAAACCGTTTGGGATTAATATCAGATGAGTTATATGAGGTGATTCAGAAAGTACATAGCACGGCAGAGCGTGTTTTTAGCAGTTTTATTATTTCACAAGTATTTGTGTTTTCTTGTTTAACAATTTACATCACTGCATTTTAAAAGTCATTCAAAGAAACCTGCAGCGAGGAGTATCTGCAACCTAACATAAAAAGTGCATTATGTCTCCAAAATCAGCAAGATATTACAAAGGTGAGTCTAAAGTCTTTACATCATTTAAAATTCAGACAACTGTTGATTTCATTATTAACTTGTTCATATGCAGTGCATAGAAGTACTTTGTAAAGACATGTTCTTGAGCCAATGTGTGGATCAACCGATTTTGTACTCAATAGACTCTGAAGGGTAGATATGTTTCTATCGAAGAAGTTATAGATGTTTTCCAAGGAAGAAAGCCATGGTGCAGAGTGAGTTTTATGTGCAGGAAAATTTCTAATGAGATAACTCATTTAACTATATGAAATGAAGTATCTCATGAATTCTCTTGCAGAACTATAACTACGTTCCGTCGTATATGGGCAAATGATCCTGCAGTGATGGAAGCTCTACATGTTCGAACAGTAAGTTCTCTTCATTTTAGTTGATATTTAGTAACTAAAAAGTTGTCTGTTTGATCGAAAATAGATTATATTGTATAGGATATGAAAAACATATGGCACAGGTGTAATGTGACCCTTAAGGAAGGCTACCCGCTTATGATCCTTAAAAATGTGGTGGACTATCATCGGAGTTTTTTTAAAACAGGATATCGCGCGATAATTTACAGGTCTGCATAACAAGACTATTAGTTATATATATTGTGTTCAGGTTCCTTTTGATGTAGTTTTTGAAATGCAGTGGTGACTATGACACAAGGGTTCCACGTATTTCAACAACAAAATGGATTGCATCACTAAATTTGACAGTAAGTGATCGATGGAGGCCGTGGATGGTCCTCGATCAAGCAGTCGGGTTAGTCCTAATCCTAACTCATTAGTGTATTTGTTTTAGTTCCATACTTTCATATATTATCATCACAGGTTTGTTACATGTTTTTTCAGATATACAACAACATTTAAGTATCAAGACACCTATGAATTAACCTATGCGACCATAAAGGTTGGCAAATTCAATTCAAATCTAAATGAGCTTCAAAAGTGACATTGTTTTAGTAGTGAAATTTTTTACGCAGGGTGCTGGTCACATTGTCCCTGAGTACAAGCCGAAGCCTTGCTTTGAAATGCTCAACCGATGGCTTGCGCATTCTAAACTTTGACAGACGATGGTTCAAGGCTATATACTGCCGGACTACTTGGATCGAACAAAGGCCTGTTTTTCAACAGCAAGTTTACTTGTATCATTATCAATCAGACATTCAATGATGCCTAAATTACTCTTTAAAATAAAATGCTGTACTCAGCTCATGCTTTTAGCGCGAAGTCGTTAACATATGGCTGCCATTACCTTAAAACGATGACGTTTGGTTTCTGCTTGATTTGTAAAACTACATCGTCTAATTGTCAAATCAGTTAAAATCGTTATTTAACTGTTAGTCATTCACTGAGGCTTGAGTTTGGTTTTACCTGTGCTTTATCTGTGTTTTGCCTTTATGGTATTTTTCAATCCAAAAAAAAACTGTTAGTCATTCACGTAGGCGATAGAAACCCTCTTTGTAGGGTGTTCTCTGCCGATTCTCTCTCGCCTTTCGTCGGAAAGAATTGTTGGGACCATTTTCCTCCCTCTTTGAGGGAGCTTTCTTTATATTTTTTGTTTTTTCCTTCCCTTTCTTTTGTTTTCTCTTATCTTTTGTTTCTCTCCGATCTCTTTTCATGGAATTTGATTTGCCATGTCGGCGGCAAATTTTGAGATGCTTTTTTATGAGTGCTCTCTTTGAAGGAGCCCCCACGTCGAAGGAGCGAGTCATGGACTCTCTCCCACCTTTTGACTATGTTTCGGGGTCTGGGCATGCGGAGTGATTGTTAGGGATGCAGGAGGCTTTGTTTTATCGTACAGAGCAAGGATTAAGTTTTATTTGAAACCGTTTGCAGCGTTTTTGTCAACTCTTTGGATCGAAGATGTATGTTTCCTCAAGAAGCTGTTCAATGTTTTAATGAATGTTCAAGCTTATTGGACAACCACCATGATTGGATGTTGAGATTAATTTGGAGAGAGGCAAATCAGCCAGCAGAGGCTTTGGCCATATATTCAGTACAAAATCAATGGAGCTGGATGAAGTTAGACTGTTGCCTAAGAATCTCTAGGTTTAGTTCTAAGCTTCTTTAACTCCTCTTTTCTTGTTTTGATTCCAGTTTATGTTTCCATCAAAAAAAACTGTTAGTCATTCACGTAGGTTGTTTTTCAAGGTACAACACGTCCTAAGAAATGTCAAAAGAAGAGAACTCACGATGCAGTGTTGTCAAATTCTCAATAGTACTGAATATGACAATTGCAAGAATGTATGGTGTCTGTTGAAAGTTCAAGAGGCCCGAAGCAAGGTTGTCAGAATCGAGTTTCTACCTTGACTCGTTTTGCTTAGGGTAGAATCGGAACGTAGTTTTAAATCATAGAAACGTAGTTTTTACAAAATATTAAATTATTATTATTATTTATATATATTTTACGTTTAAATATTTTATCAATTATAAATATACTAATTTGAAAGTTAGAAATATATTTATATAAATGTAAGAGATAAATATTATTCGAGAACACAAATGTACGTTAAAAGTGTATATTATATGATATAATAGTCATATTATATCATATGTGGATACGTAAACTCGGTAGTTTCTATAAGATTTACACATTGTACATCGTTGGATCAAAATTGATCTAACCTTAAGTTTGGGGACTCAAATGAGCATTTGGGTGAGATGAACCCCATGGATCATGCATGGAATTGAGACTGTAGATACTTTTGTATATGTACATGTTAAAAGATCGATAGAAAATCACCTTCGTCATGCATAGTGTGGTGGACTATCATCGAAGTTTAGTGTGGTGGACTATCATCGAAGTTTTTTTAAAACAGGATATTTACAGGTCCGCATAATAAGTCTATTAGCCACATGTTTTTATTCCAAATACCTTTTTTTGACGTTTTATCCTCAGCAAACTATCGTGTTTGAAATGCAGTGGATAGCATCTCTAAATTTGTCAGTAAGTGATCCATGGAGGCCACATGGATGTGGTCCTCAATCAAACAGCAGGGTAATCTTTGTGGACTTTCGTTCCTTTTAGTTCTACCGATATATTGATATGCTCTACATGATGAACATGTTGGAATATGTTTTCACGTGTTTTTTCCAGATATGCAACAACATTTAAGTATCGAGGCACCTATGAGTTAACCTTTGCGACCATAATGCTCCGTTTGGTTGCATGGAAAAATGATTGGAAAATAAAATTTGATGGAAAATTTAAAGAAAAATATTTGTGTGTGTTTGGTTAAATTATGAAAAATGAAAAAATAACAAAAAAAATATAAACTTTTCATCTCGATTTTTCCATAAAAAAATTACTTTCCTTTAAATTTTCGCTTAAATTTTCTTTCCACTACTTTTTTCCGCATCCAAACGGAGGGTAAAGGTTTGCAAATTCAATTCAAATCAAAGTGAGCTTTAAAGTGACTTGTTTTAGCAGTGAAATTATTTACGCAGGGTGGTGGCCACATTTCTCCTGAGTACAAGCCGAAGCCTTGCTTTGAAATGCTCGACTGATGGCTCGCGCATTCTAAAGTTTGACAGACGCTTTGAGGCTATTCTGCCGGACTACTTGTATCTTTTTACCAATCGGACGTTAAAATTATGAGAAAATGACAACGTTTGGTTTTGCTACATTCTACATTTAATTTGTCAAACTACGTCGTCTCAATGTCATTCAGTATCGCTGCAATGTTTTGACAAAAACTTAATCGACGATCTTAATGTGAATATGACAATTGGTGGAGCAAATGTCGTCAAATCAAAGTTGAAGATCGCGTATCTATAGAATACACACTACAGGCATTCAAAACACGAGTTTGGACCACATTGGGTAAGAGCCAGCTGTTTTCTGTGTACATTTAAACCTCATGTCGTCTATAAATGAATAATTTATCGAGTAAGTTTTTAAGAGAACGGATAAATAAATGTGAAACAGTGAAATATGATCTTAATTTTTGCAAACTACTCAATATATAAAAACCAATTTTAATTTCAACCACACATTAATTTAAATCAATGAATTAATATTAAATCATTTTGTTTCACCTAAATTTTTGTTTCTGTTGAATTTTATCCATTTCGCATGTATTCTAACAACTTGAATCACTATGTAAAGGAATAAATTAAATGATCTGTTACGATTCCACATCAACCAGATAAGATCTCATCTAGCAGAATAGTCTTATGGAATTTTTTGATGCATGTCAATTTGAATACTTGTGGAAAATACATAAGGATGAATTAATTGCACGAGGTGTTTTTGTATTTTTATATCTTCCACAATTAATAATACACTTTGCAACCTATAGTGGCAGTCAAGGCTTTTGTCAAACTCTTATCAACGTGGTACACATGTTTCACCAATCAATCATGTTACGTAACAAGAGTTTTGCTAATGTGTATCATCTTTTTCGATGAACTCGTGAACCTCACTTTACATTTATCGTTCAATCTATTTTCATATATATATATATAGATTGTATCACGTGGATCCATCTCCACTTTGTATCTGTTTATTGCATTATCAATACACGAATACAAAGTGAATCAGTTCACGAGTTCATTAAAATAGATGGATCCACTTGATAGAACTTCTGTATATATAAATCTTATAAATTGAAGGTTGCTTCTCATCAACCATCAATCACAACAACTAGCTGAGAAAATGTATCAGAAACTGACCAATCTGATCATGTTTCATAGACCATGTATGCACGCATTCTTAATCCTTCTACTGAGCTTTAAAGCTGATGGAGCCAGCTTGGTACGTCGGCTTCCCGGCTTTTCAGGAGAACTTCCTATTAATCTCGAAACCGGGTATGTTCTCTGCTCAAGCCTTTTGAAAATGTAAATTATTTTTGTGACATTCTAGCTTCAAGAGACAATGATGTGTTTCAGATATGTGGGAGTTGGGGAGTACGAAAAAGTTCAGCTGTTTTACTACTTTGTTGAATCTCAGAGAGATCCAATGAAGGATCCTTTGATTCTCTGGCTCATCGGAGGTCCGGGATGCTCTGGTCTCTACGGGCTTTTCTTCGAATACGGTAAGACTTTCATCCTAATGCTTATATATCTAGTCGAATAGAACCTGACAGCGGTTTGTTGATCAGGTCCTTTCATGTTTGATTACAAGGCTTTTAATGGGAGTCTTCCACCGTTCATATCGAATCCCGACTCATTATCACAGGTACACATACCTAGTCGAAAATAAATGTTGTACTAATTCTTTTTTTTGCAGGTTACAGTTTTTCTCATTTTGTAACCTTAGGTAGCAAATATGATATATCTCGATGCTCCTGTCGGGACTGGATTCTCATATTCAGAAACTGATCAAGGCTATCATGTCAAAGATGATTTCGAAACTGCAGATGCTAACTATCAGTTTTTACAGAAGGTGCAAAATAAACACAGCTAATTATTTTTTTCTTACTGAGAATATATTTTTACCATTTTATTACTTTCAATCTGCAGTGGCTTTTAGATCATCCGAAGTTTGCAAATAACCCGCTTTATATCGGTGGAAGTTCATATTCTGGGAAAATAGTTCCGCTTATCGTCCATAATATACATGAAGGTCAGTTACCGATTGATACACCATTAGCAGGTTTGAAGATTTAAAAGTTACATAAGCTGCTATATTCTCACAGGCCAAAAGAAGAAACAAGCTCTGAAAATGAACCTACAGGTAACTTATAACTGCTATGAGAATATTTTCTTAACGTCCATTTGATCTAAATAGGCTTATCTATCTCTGTTTATTTCAGGGTTATATTCTGGGGAATCCTTTAACTGATAAAGCTATGGAAATCAGTATGTTAGTCCCCTTCGCCAACCGTTTAGGATTGATATCAGATGATTTATATGAGGTGATTCAGAAAGTACATTGCACGGCTTAGCGTGTTTTTAGCAGTTTTATTATTTCAAAAGTATTTTTGTGTTTCTATGTTTAATAATTTTCATCACTGCATTTTAAAAGTCATTCAAAGAAACCTGCGGCGAGGAGCATCTGCAACCTGACATAAAAAATGCATTATGTCTCAAAGATCAGCAAGATATTACTAAGGTGAGTCTAAAGTCTTTAAATCATTTAAAATTCAGACAACTGGTTGATTTCATTATAAACTTGTTCATATGCAGTGCACAGAAGTAATTTGTAAAGAACATGTTCTTGAGCCAACGTGTGGATCAACCGATTTTGTACTCAATAAGACTCTGAAGGGTAGATATGTTTCTATCGAAGAGGTTATAGATGTTTTCCAAGGAAGAAAGCCATGGTGCAGAGTGAGTTTTATGGGCAGGAAATATTTCTAAAGAAGTAACTCATTCAACTATATGAAATGAACTGTCTCATTGATGCTCTTGCAGCATTATAACTACGTTCCGTCGGGTATATGGGCAAATGATCCTGCAGTGATGGAAGCTCTACATGTTCGCACAGTAAGTTCTCTTCATTTTAGTTGATATTTGGTAACTAAAAAGTTGTCTGTTTGATCGAAAATAGATTATATTGTATAGGATATGAAAAACATATGGGAGAGGTGTAATGCGACCCTTAAGGCAGGCTACCCGCTTATGATCCTTAAAAATGTGGTGGACTATCATCGGAGTTTTTTAAAAACAGGATATCGGGCAATAATTTACAGGTCTGCATAACAAGACTATTAGTCAATCAGTCATATATATTGTGTTCAGGTTCCTTTTGATGTTTTTTCTTCAGCTAACTGTAGTATTTGAAATGCAGTGGTGACTATGACACGAAGGTTCCACATATTTCAACAACAAAATGGATTGCATCATTAAATTTGACAGTAAGTGATCGATGGAGGCCGTGGATGGTCCTCGATCAAACAGTCGGGTTAGTCCTAATCCTAACTCATTAGTGTACTTGTTTTAGTTCCATACTTTCATATATTATCATCACAGGTTTGTTACATGTTTTTTCAGATATACAACAACATTTAAGCATCAAGACACCTATGAATTAACCTATGCGACCATAAAGGTTTGCAAATTCAATTCAAATCTAAATGAGCTTCAAAAGTGACATTGTTTTAGTAGTGAAGTTTTTTACGCAGGGTGCTGGTCACGTTGCCCCTGAGTACAAGCCGAAGCCTTGCTTTGAAATGCTCCACCGATGGCTTGCGCATTCTAAACTTTGACAGACGACGGTTCGAGGCTATACCGCCGGACTACTTGGATCGAACAAAGGCCTCTTTTTCAACAGCAAGTTTACTTGTATCATTATCAATCAGACATTCAGTGATGCCTAAATAACTCTTTAAATAAAATGCTGTGTTCAGCTCATGCTTTTCGCGCGAACAAGTTAACATATGACTGTCATTACCTTAAAACGACGACGTTTAGTTTCCGCTAGATTTGTGAAACAGTTAAAGTCGTTACTATTAGTCATTCACGTAGGTACAACAATGTCCAATTAAGAAATGTCTAAAGAAGACAACTAACGATGCAATGTTGTCGAATTCTCATTCGCACTGAATATGACAATTGCAATAATGAATGGCGTCCGTTTAAAGTTGAAGATTGCGTATCCATAACCATTCAAAACACGAGGCCCAAAGAGCCATATCAGTACGTGCAGACATTTAATCCTCATGCATGTTAGTATATATACACATCACGTTACAACAATTTGCATGTATTCCAAGTTCACTAGAGTCAAATTTTGATGATATGTTTTTTTAATTGACTGAAGGGTAAATATACATGAATCATATATGTTGTAAATACTTTTGAATAAGCATATACTTGTCGAAAGATTAAAGATCGTATGAATTGATAGGAAGATCAATCTCGTCAAAAAGATTAAGGCGGAGATGAATTGAGAGGGCTTGAGTCACTGATTTTGAATCGAATGAGCGTCCTTACTTGTTGTGCATAATTTGAATAATTGTTGACTATATATATGGACGAAATATTTGCACTAGGAGTTTGTCAATCATTTGTATACTTGTTGGAAACACGTAATATTTGCATGTGGATTTCGTTTCAATTATATCTTCAACAAATCATTAATATTCAAAGTGAGACCATTCAATGCTTTTCTACTACTCTTTGATCAACGTTTACACACATGCATGTTTTTTTTGATTCAAAGTGGGTACAAAGAGTCTCTTTAAGCGCATAATTGAAGCGTAACTAATAGGACAAAGACACGAAGACTACACTTCATCTGGAGAGTCTCTTTAAAGGCAGCTGAAGCTCAGATCGAGACCGGTACCGTCACCATTAACCCACCGCCACCCATATTTGAGCAGCCCGTTGAAGGACCATGAGCAGAAGCCAAAACATCAGACCGAGAGCACGCGAAGCTTGGTGCAGCAGATGCAGCAGATCGGCAGCTTGGAGAGTGCGACAGTCCCGGATGGACCAGCTGATGGACCAGCCGCATCAGCTAGTCCCCTACCACCGGCGCACCATCCGTCACCAGCACAACCGCAAACACAGATCTGAAGCCACCAGCTCAACCGCAACCACAGATCTCATGCCTAACCGGCGCACAACCAAATCGACGGAGAAAACGCGCCGAACAAGACGGCGGAGGAAACTCCACAAGCCGGAGCCGATGGAAGAAAAAGGATAAAGAAAGCCAAAGGAAAAGGTAAAGAGGAAAGCCCAGGGCGGAAGAAGGACCTCCTCGTGAGAGGGATCACTTCCCCACCCAAGGGCGACAAGCTTTCTAAACACACATGCATGTTCGATCTATCAATCTTATTAATTGCATATAACGCTCCATCTCTACCTTTCATATATATATATCTTCACCAATCAATCATCATTACAACTAGAGCTCAGACACACAAACTTATACCAAATCTGATCATGTTTCAGAAACAATGCATCCTTACATTCTTAATCCTTCTGTTGAGTTTTGGAGCTGATGGAGCCAGCTTTGTAAGCCGGCTGCCGGGTTTTTCAGGGGAACTTCCTTCTAAACTTGAAACCGGGTATGTTCTGCTACAATGTATAATGTTTTTGTCACATTCTAAAACTTTAATAGTATTAAGTTTCATTTTGATGTGTTTCAGATATGTGGGAATTGGGGAGTATGAAAAGGTTCAGCTGTTTTACTACTTTGTTGAATCTCAAAGAGATCCAATGAATGATCCTTTGATCCTTTGGCTCAGTGGAGGTCCGGGATGCTCTGGTCTATCCGGGATGTTCTACGAATATGGTAAGAATTATTCATCAAAATGCTTTCTGTACACTTTTCTGCAATATAAGAAACTGACAGCAGTTTGATGATCAGGTCCTTTTATGTTTGATTATAAGGCTTTTAATGGGGAGTCTTCCAACGTTGTTATCGAATCCTGACTCATTAACGCGGGTACATATACCTAGTCGAAAAGAAATGTTGTACTAATTCTTTTCTTCGCAGGTTAAAGTTTTTCTCATTGTGTAACCTTAGGTAGCAAATATGATATATCTCGATGCTCCTGTCGGAACTGGTTTTCTCATATTCAGAAACTGATCAAGACTATTATGTCAAAGATGATTTCCAAGCTGCAGATGATAACTATCAGTTTTTACAGAAGGTGCAAAATATACACTGCAAATTAATTTTTCTTGTTTAGAAAATATTTACACCATTTTATTACTTTCAATCTGCAGTGGCTTTCAGATCATCCAATGTTTGTAAATAACTCGCTCTATATCGGTGGAAGTTCATATTCCGGAAAGATAGTTCCGATTCTGGTTCATAATATACATAAAGGTCTAAAGAAAAAACAAGCTCTGAAAATGAACCTACAGGTAACTTATAACTCTTAGAATACATATGACTATTTTCGATCACTTGGGAATTTTTTCAAGAATACTTTTGTAACGTTTGATTTAATCTAACTAGGTGTATTGTATCACTGGTTATTTCAGGGTTATATTCTTGGGAACCCTATGACTGACAATGTTATGGAGAACAATCTGCAAGTTCCCATCGCGTACCGTTTAGGATTAATATCAGACGAGTTATATGAGGTGATTTTGAAACTTAATGTATTTAGTGGTTCATATATTTGAAGAGTATCTATAATTTGCATCACTGCATTTTCTGAAGTCATTCAAAGTAACCTGCGGCGATGAGTATCTGCAACCTGACATTAAAAGCTCTTTATGTCTGAAAAATGAGCAAGATATTAAAAAGGTGAGACTGCAATCTTAACCTCATTTAAATTCATACAAACCGGTTGATACTGCCATTTACTTGTCTGTATGCAGTGCACAGATGTTATTTGTATAGAACATGTTCTTGAGCCAAAGTGTGGATCGAGCGATTTTGTACTCAATAGGACTCAGAAGGGTACATATGTTTCAGTGGAAGATGTTATAGATGTTTTCCAAGGAAGAAAGCCATGGTGCAGAGTGAGTTTATATGTGCAGGAAATATTTCTATTGAGTTTTAACTTATTTAACTACATGAAATGAAGTATCTTATTGATTCTCTTGCAGCATTATAACTACGTTCCGTCGGGTATATGGGCAAATGATCCTGCAGTGATGGAAGCTCTACATGTTCGCACAGTTAAGTTCTCTTCATTTTAGTTGATATTTGGTAACTAAAAAGTTGTCTGTTTGATCGAAAATAGATTATATTGTATAGGATATGAAAAACATATGGCAGAGGTGTAACATAACCCTTAAGGATGGCTGTAGGCACCGAAAATTTATTCAAGTACCAAAAAGAATATAAGATAATTATTTTGAATTAATATTCAATTTAATTATTTTATTAAAAAAAAGAAGAAGAATATTTGGACCAATCAGACCAGCGGATTGGACCGATCAAACCAGCAAATGGATCAATTAAATCAGCAAACTAAACCATTCAAACCAGCCAATTGGACCGACCAAACCAGAAGATTGGACCAGTCGAACCAGCAAATTGGACCAATTGAACCAAGCCCAAGACACATGGCCCAAATTCAAGAAAACCCAAGCCCATCAAGTTCCCTATAAATAAGGGACTTGCCACACACAAATTTTCATTCACAAATCATTTTTAAAGAAGGCTAGTGAGAGAAGCTCTGCAAGAAGTTCAAGCTCCCCTCACAAGCATTCGCTGAAGCAGTCAACAAGTGCGTACACTGCACCGCTGCCAAGCACCTGACTACGCAGTGGAATCAAGTCATCGCGACCTCCACGACGTGTAGCTCACTTCACAACGCAAGACTCACATCATCACATTATAGAATCAGAGGATACTACGAAAGCTTGTAAACACACAACTCTCTGAAGCAAATAAAAATCATTTGTTTCCAATACTTTGTTTAATACAAATATTGTGACTACAAATTCTGGTGAACCCGACGTGAAGCTTTCCACCTCTCATCCCTATAACGTGATCAAACCAACTACAAAGATGTCTGCTCAACCAACTAGCCCTCCCACATCCAACCGAAGCTACGCTGCAGCATTGCAATCCAAGCCTGCACACACTAGTGTTTGCACCAGGAGTATGACCAAGAGGATGCTTGTCAACCAAGCTGCTGCAAGCCTACGAGCTGCCAAGGTGCCAACCAAGGAACGCACATTCACTGTTGCTTCCATTGCTGCTGCTGCAAAAGCACTCATCGCATCCAACAGTTCACATCAAAATGGAAGAACTTCAACCAATGCTGCTTCTTCACCAAAGTCAAAGTCAGCCTCGCTTGAGAAGGATGTGTCATCATGCACAACATCTGTCATGACAATTGGTACCAAATCACTTGAGGAGCAAATGCTTGAGATGAGGAGGATGATTGAGCAAATGGCGAAGGATAATGAGGACAAGGTCAAACAGATTGAAGATCTTCAGAAAGAGGTCAATGACTTACGTGAAGAGAAAGCCAAATCTGAAACGGCTGATGAGGATGAGGTGTCAGAAGATGATGATGCTGACCAAGTCACTCCAGCTGAAGACGAAGAATGAAGGTGTCATCTACAATGAAAAGCAGTTGCAATGGATGATAGCAAATGCAGTCAAGAATCAGCTTAGTGGTGGCTCCTCAAGTGGTTCCCGCTACTCAAAGCCTTACACTAGAAGGATTGATAACTTACGTATGCCTATTGGCTATCAGCCACCCAAGTTTCAGCAATTTGATGGCAAAGGAAATCCAAAGCAGCACATTGCACACTTCATCGAGACATGCAAAATGCTGGCACTGACGGCGACTTGCTAGTGAAAACATTCGTACGGTCATTGAAGGGAATCGCCTTTGATTTGGTATACAGACCTGGAGGCTGAGTCAATTGACAGCTGGGATCATATGGAGGATGAATTTCTCAACCGATTCTATAGCACAAGACGCATTGTCAGCATGAGCGAGCTGACAAACACTAAACAATGGGAGGAAGAACCATGGTAGACTACATCAATCGATGGCGTGCGCTGAGTCTCGAGTGCAAGGACCGCATAAGTGAAACCTCTGCTGTAGAGATGTGTATTGATGGGATGAGTTGGGAGCTCTTGTACATCCTCAAAGGCATCAAGCCCAGAAGTTTTCAAGAGTTGGCCACACGTGCTCATGACATGGAGATCACTGTGAAGAGTCGAACATCTAGGCGCCCTGTTCCCATCGAAAAGAAGGAGTTCAGAAAGACTGACAAGGTTAATAAAAGTAGTCCAAAAGAAACCATGGCGGTTAACAACAGTAGCACCCCAGTCAAGATTTCGGGAAAATACAAGTCCAACGACAAGAAGAACTTCCCTGCAAGGGACTTCAAGCACACTAAGCCGACACTAAAGGAATTGCAAGGCAAGAAGTATCCATTCCCTGATTCCGACTTGTCAGGCATGCTAGACGATCTGCTCGAGAAGAATGTCATCAAGCTTCCTGAACCAAAGCGTCCCGAGCAAGTTAACTTGACCAATGATCCCAAATATTGTCGATACCATAGATTGGTTAGTCACAGTATAGAAGATTGCATCACATTGAAAGAGCTGATCATGAGGCTTGCTAGCGAAGGGAAAATACTATTAGACTCTGATGAAGCTATTGAAGCAAACTGTACGTCCACAACGGTTTATCGATCAGATCTCAATCCTCAAAAATGGCGCAAGTATGAAATACAGTTTGGCAGCTATCCTCCAGTTGAAGTGTGCGTGCAAAGGCCAACATTGTCAGATACCTTGATTCAAGACACACAAGCTATGTCACAAAATGCTGGAGATGTACACGATGATGAAGGGTGGACTTTAGTAACACGAAGAAAGCCGAGAAGGCAAGTCAATTTCAACCACAAATTTCACATCACTGAAGAAGCATGGAGCTAAGAACAAACCATATTCCAAAAAGAAAGATGAAGCGAAAGATGGCTAAAGAGTCACAAACAGCATCGGGGATCCCTTAAAGAGAAGTTCGCCGACTCTTGCTAAGCTAGAAGAATTCTTCCCCAAAGGTTTTCTTGATACAGCTCTTGTCAACGCAGTTGCAACAACAATGGAAGGTGACTGAGAAAGAGGCACAAGGAACGGTTGAAGCTTCAACTTCATCAGCACCACAAGAATCTAACATTCAAGTACAACATCAAATGGTGATGACTTGTGGACGAAGATCAACAAATGCAAGCACTCCTAAGTCCGGAAGCTAATAAAGAAGAAGTAAAGACTGCAGAGAGATCAACCAAATGTATATCTTGCAATACTGCTTTGACATTCTCTGATGAAGATTTGCTCCTTGGATCCAAACCTCACAACAGACCTTTGTACGTCACTGGCTATATTAGGGGACAACGAATCGGCCGAATCTTAATAGATGGAGGGTCAGGAGTCAACCTTATGCCAAAAGCCACAATGAATGAGTTGGGAATCACAATTGATGAATTGTCTGACAGTAGAATCATGATCCACGGCTTCAATTTGAATGGAGAGCGGGCAATGGGCATGATACGTGTGAATCTCACCATGGCTGATTTATCTTCAGAGACTTTGTTCCATGTTATCGAATCCAAAACATCATTCAAGCTGCTACTTGGGCGCCCATGGCTGCACGAAAAGGAGTTGTTGCGTCAACCCTTCACCAATGCTTAAAATTTTATCGTGGAGGTGAAAGAAAGATAAGTGGAGATACTAAGCCCTTCACAAAAGCTGATTCATTCTTCGCAGATTCAAAGTTCTTCGAGGAGGATGGGTGTCCAGCGAACTCATGCCATCCATTATCTCTTCAACTGGTGAAGTTAAAGGAAAGTGTTGAGCCGAAACTAATTGAAGCAATACTCAGTCACTGGAGAAATCCAAAGCTGGAAGCAAGACACATATTCTTCCAACCACCAGCAAAATGGAGTCAACATCCAAGTCAAGAAGTCCAATTTTGCGATACATACCGAAGTATCGTCGCAAAGATGGAGAAAGCCCGTTTGCCGAGTGTCAAAGTTCTTCACCGCCGCAAGTAAAAGACAAGAAAACAAAGAGTGTTGCCAAGCAGGAATGGGTGGCAAAAGTTGTACTCCCCCTAACCAGCACAGCACAAACACAAGCAACAGAGGCTCCACTTGCGGGTTTCGTCCTTTCATCTTGCAAGACACTTGAAGAAGAAGCAAACATCAAAGGAAGATTCGACCCCAATGCTTTCAAACTGATGGAGAAGTCGGGGTATAACTTCAGAAACCCTGCGCCGCTTGGAAAAGTAATTGCACCTCATTCTTATAGCCTCGGAAAGTTACAAAGTACAATACCCAATCACGATGGCTTGGGGTATAAATCTTCACCGGTAAAAATTTCTGCTCGTCGGAAAAGTCAGACATCGTCAGCTCATCATATCACTGCAGAAGAAACTAAAGAAAGTCATGCAACAGACAACTCTCTTTTGCCCAAATCGTCAATTTTTGATCGCATAGCACCACCAGTCGATCAAATGCGTCCTTCAGTATTTGAAAGGATGAACTTGCCAAGGAAAAGGAAGACACTTCCTCTTAAAACGTCTGCATTCAACAGATTGGACGTGCAGCAAAAGCGCAACAACAAGTCATCTTACACTCGTCAAAAACAGAAACGCACAGTGTTTGACCGCTTATCTCTTCCTATGGATTCTGTTTTCAATCGTTTGAAAGCGCCCCCACAAACAGGAGAGCATCTAATAGACAATGAAGCTGCTGAGGAAGAGGTGGTAGCGTCATTCCATGTTACTGCAGAAGAAGTGCCTGAGGAAAATGAAGATGCAGAAGTTGAGGCTGACCAAGCTCCAATTACGCTGGAGGACGGGGGGCAATCAACCGTAGATGATTTGACAGAGTTGAATCTCGGGAGTCCAGAAAATCCACGTCCAATATACGTAAGCGCACTCTTGACCAAAGAAGAACAAGACGCATACTCCGATCTCTTGAACGAATACAAGGATGTGTTTGCATGGAACTATGCTGAAATGCCAGGGCTCAGTCCAACAGTTGCAGTTCATCGTCTTGCAATCAAAAAAGGCATTAAACCCAAGAAGCAGGCTCAAAGACGGTTCCGGCCAGAGTTGGTCCCTGAGATCGAAAAAGAAGTTAACAAACTAATTGACGCCGGCTTCATCCGAGAAGTAGAGTATCCCACCTGGATTGCTAACATCGTGCCGGTAAGAAAGAAGAACGGACAACTACGTGTATGTGTTGACTTTCGAGATCTCAACGAGGCATGCCCCAAGGATGACTTCCCTTTGCCTGTCACTGAACTCATGATCGATGCAACAACTGGACACGAAGCTCTCTCTTTTATGGATTGCACCGCCGGCTATAATCAAATACGAATGGCGCCAGAAGATCAAGAAGCCACTGCATTTCGCACGCCCAAGGGAATATTCTGCTATAAAGTAATGCCATTCGGTCTCAAGAATGCTGGAGCGACTTATCAACGTGCAATGCAAAAGATCTTTGACGACATGATGCACAAGACGATCGAATGCTATGTGGATGATGTAGTTGTAAAGTCAAGAAATAGAGCTGACCACATCAAAGATCTTCGTTCAGTCTTTAACAGACTTCGAGAATGCAAACTCAAAATGAACCGCTGAAGTGTGCATTTGGTGTAACTTCGGAAAGTTTTAGGATTCGTGGTCACACACAGAGGCATCGAGATAGATCAGACAAAGATCAAAGCCATTCAAGAAATGCCTGAACCAAAGAACTTGACAGAGTTACGAGGACTGCAGGGACGACTCGCATACATACGCCGATTCATCTCTAACCTCGCAGGACGTTGTCAACCATTCAGCCACCTCATGAAAAAGGATGCTGCATTTGTCTGGGATGATAAGTGTCGCAATGCATTTGAAGTATAAAGAGATACTTGTCTTCGGCACCAGTACTGGGAGCACCGATTCCTGAAAGCCATTAATCCTTTACATTACGGCACAAGAAAAATCACTGGGGGCAATGTGTGCTCAAGAAAATGAAGAGGGTAAAGAAAGAGCGCTTTACTACTTAAGTCGAACTTTGATTGGAGCTGAACTCAAATACTCTCCTATTGAAAAGATATGTCTTGCATTAGTTTTTGCTGTTCAGAAGTTGAGGCACTACATGCAAGCTCATACAGTACGTGTGGTTTCCAAAGCTGACCCCATCAAGTATATACTCTCAAGACCTGTTCTTTCTGGTCGACTTGCAAAATGGGCAGTGCTTCTCAAGCAATATGACTTAGTGTTTGTACCTCAAAAGGCGACAAAGGGTCAAGCCATAGCAGACTTCTTCGCAGATCATCCAGTCCCAGCTGAATGGGAGTTCTCTGCTGATCTTCCAGGTGAAGGAGTGTTTTGCATTGATGTTCTTCCACCATGGCAAATGTATTTTGATGGTGCTGCAAGACGAGATGGGGCAGGAGCAGGAGTCGTCTTTGTGTCACCAGAGCAGCATGTATTGCCTTATTCCTTCACATTAACTCAGCTATGCTCAAACAACGTAGCCGAATATCAAGCTCTCTTGTTGGACTTCAAATGGCAATCGAGATAGGCATCAACAACATGGATATATATGGAGATTCACAGCTCGTGATCAATCAAGTGCTCAACGACTATGAAGTCAAGAAAACGATCTTATACCACACCACAAGCATGCAATCCAACTACTCAACACTTTTAACTCCATCCACATCGGACATGTTCCAAGGAGTGCCAACAAGTTGGCTGACGCGCTCGCAAACCTCACAGCCACTTTGGCACTAGGGGCAGAAGAAACCATGTCCGTGCCAATATGTAATCACTGGGTTGTTTCACCATTCGCAGAGGATGAGGAGAATGCCGAGTCGTCAAATGTAATACATGTCTATGAAGCTGAAAAGGAAGATTGGCGTCAAGACATCATCAACTTCTTGAACCATCAAAAGTTGCCAGACGACCCAAAGCATAAGACGAAATACGACGACGCGCTCCAAAGTTCATATACTACAAAGGAACTCTCTATCGACGCTCTTTCCTTGGACAATGGTTGGTGCCTTGGTGAGGAGGAAGCAAGCCATCCAAGAAGCTCATGCAGGTGTGTGTGGTGCTCATCAATCTGGTCCCAAGCTCCATGACCGCATCAAAAGAATGGGCTACTACTGGCCTACTATGGTACAAGACTGCATGGAGTTTGCCAAAAAGTGTGACACTTGTCAATTCAATGCTAACTTCATACATCAACCTCCAGAGCCTTTACATCCCACCGTAGCATCCTGGCCATTCGAAGCATGGGGACTCGATGTAGTAGGACCGATTACGCCAAAAGCATCCAATGGACATGCATACATTCTTGCAGGAACCGATTATTTCTCCAAGTGGGCAGAAGCAGTCACATTGCGGGAAGTTAAAAAGGAAAACGTTGCTGACTTTATAAGGACTCAAATCATCTACCGGTATGGCATTCCAAGACGAATCATAACCGACAATGGCACTCCATTCTTCAACAAGCATATAACTGCTCTATGTGAAAAATTCAAGTTCAAGCAGTATAAGTCATCTATGTATAACGCCCCTGCAAATGGTTTAGCTGAAGCCTTCAACAAAACATTGTGCAACTTATTGAGGAAGATAGTATCAAAGTCAAAGCGTGATTGGCATGAAAAATAGGCGAAGCACTTTGGGCATATCGAACTACATGCAAGACATCAACTCTGGCTACCCCGTATGCTTTGGTGTATGGAGTAGAAGCAGTGCTGCCACTAGAACTTCAAATTCCATCCATGCGCGTCGCCATCCAAGAAGGGCTTACTACCGAAGAAAATGACAAGTTACGCCTTGCAGAGTTGGAAGCTCTTGACGAGATGAGGCTGCATGCTCAACAAAATTTGCAATGTTATCAAGCGAGACTATCACGAGCATTTAACAAAAAAGTGCGTCCTCGATCTTTCCAAGTTGGTGATTTAGTCTTGGCTGTTAGAAGACCCATCATTACTTCACACAAAACAGGCAGCAAGTTCATGTCAAAATGGGACGGTCCGTATGTCGTGCGAGAAGTGTATACAAATGGTGCATACAAGATTGTGGATCAAGACGGCTTGCGTATTGGCCCTATAAATGGGAAGTTCTTGAAGCGGTACTACTCCTGAAGAATCAAAGCTTAAACTCCTAAGCAAGAGTATAAACTGCATAAGATGAACTACGTCGACTTGATCTTGCAGATTGTCTTCTATGTCAGTTTGCAAGTACGTAGGCAGCTTGAATAAAAATCTTGTTCAAGTGCAGTCCCCACAAAAAAAAACAAAAAAAATTACTATGCTCCTGGCCCGCAAGAGTTTAAACTGTGAACGGCTCAAAAAAAAAAGCGTTGTAAAAAAAAGGGTTATTCATTAGAAGATAAAAAATACATGTGTTGATTCAACTGTATAACAAACATTCGAGATGTGGAGGAACAAAAGAAAGCCTGAAGCATCATCATACAGCATCACCTTTGCTTCTTCTGTGTTCTAGTAGCGCTGCAATCTTTGACTTGGCAACGTCAGTCACTTCAAGGTTGTCGACGATGGTGTTCCTTAAGGTCGATTCCTCATCAAGCAGGGCCCGCAAAGATGCTCTAGGACAGCTTTCTCATGTGCAATTTACGGTACGCTTCTCCTGATCTTCATCGACACGGACTGCATCTTCAAAGGCTACTTGAGCGGACTTGAGGTCTGTTTCAACTTCAACAGCTGTGTCACTTCTTCAAACGGTTGCACCATAAACACCAGCTATTGCTTCATCATCTTCAATTGTTGTATAAAACTTCGGCGATTGCGTTAGCATTGTCTGTGGTTACTTCATCAACATCAGTAGCACTTGTGGTGGTAGCATCATCATCATCAACGGTGTTGGCATCAACAACTACATCATCAACATCAGTGGTTGCATCGTCATCATCAAAGGTTGCGGCATCATCATTGGTGGTTGCTTCATTCGCCTCGATAGATACATGAAACTTCGGTGAATGCGTTATCATCGTCAGCTTCAGTAGATGCATCATCAACAGTGGCACTTAAATCACTTGACGAACAACATCAACATTAGCCAGAAATCAGCAACAGCACAGATCAGCGGATAAGCAGATCGGCAGATCAGCGGATATGCAGATCGGCAGATCAGCGGATATGCAGATCGGCAGATAAGCGGATATGCAGATCGGCAGATAAGCGGATATGCAGATCGGCAGATAAGCGGATAAGCAGATCGGCAGATAAGCGGATAAGCAGATCGCAGATCGCAGATAAGCAGATCGGCAGATCGCAGAAAAGCAGCTCGGCAGATCGCAGAAAAGCAGCTCGGCAGATCGCAGAAAAGCAGCTCGGCAGATCGCAGAAAAGCAGCTCGGCAGATCGCAGATAAGCAACTCGGCAGATCGGAGATAGGCAGCACAGCAGATCGGATAAGCAGCACAGCAGATCGGCAAGATGAGCAATTCAGCAATTTGACAGAACAACAGATGGATCAGCAGCACAACAAAGCCCAATCTGCAAAATTCGGCCCAAAAAGAGAATTAGGTAAATTTCAGTAACAAAAATCAGCAAGATCGACAAGTAAAATGGGAAGGACGGTTCGTATAATAAGAGTCTGCAGCAGGAAGATTAGCAAATAATGAACAAGCTGATTTTGTTCAATAAAAAAACTGCCTACAATAAAAGACAGTGACACAGAAAATCAGCCATTCTAAATGGGAGGACGCCAACTAAAACAACATGTTTTGCTAAAATCTACTCAAACGCACTGGATACTAAGAAGATGTCAACAAGAAGATTTCAACAAGAAGATGTCAGGATCACAAAACATAAAAAGTGCTGACAGTCATGATACATGGTCTAACAACAAAGAAGCAAAAAAATCAGTAAAATCACAGAGCATTACGAAAATAAAAGCTGGATCTTTACTGCAATCCGAGTTTGGCACCAACTTTTAGGCTCAGTGGATCGAAGCTGCCAAATAAAAAAAAAGAGTGATGAAGTCAGTTTTAAGAACCAGAAACTGATGCGAGAAATCAAAACAAAAACATAACATAACTTACCAACAATTAACGGAGGCGAAAATGACAAGGCTGCAGTAAGTCTCGAATAAGGTTTATGTTCAAAAATCACAACCAAATCTGAATTTATAGCCAGATGGGAGAAGTTCGAAATAAATGCTGTTGCCCCGAGAGGATGAAGGTTTGACTTGGGAAGAGGAGCGGCCGTCATGACGGAATTAAATGGCGACCAAAAATAGAAACAACAACCCTAAATTTGGCATTTGAGCAAGGCGGCGGAATTAATTGCGACATCACCATGGCTATTCTTTTCTCAGCCGTTCAACATTCATTGTTGTTGGAGAAGGATTGGGCTTAATCAAGCCCAAATTAAACTTACAAAATTGTGGTGTCACTTGGCCCATTTGGGTAGATCAAAGCCTTATGATCTACAAGCAAACATCAGCTGGCCCATTTTATAAATCTTCACTTCTCAAAGTTGGCGGAGGCATTCAACTTCATAGCCCAAGCAACAATCTTGAGATACGAGCATCTTTTAAAACAATTAAAGTCATGAGGCCTGGGCTTCACCAAGAATATTCATGACTGGAGTTTACCCAAAATATCTGAACTCCTTATGTGACGACCATCAGTGCAAGCATTGTTGTTCATCATGGTGTAAATGGTCAGGCTTGAGCCATATATGTCGCCTTTATAATGGTCAATGATCAGTACCTCGCCTCGCTGACACACTCAAACGATGTTGACACGACTCGCTACTGAGGGGGCAATTTGTAGGCACCGAAAATTTATTCAAGTACCAAAAAGAATATAAGATAATTATTTTGAATTAATATTCAATTTAATTATTTTATTAAAAAAAAGAAGAAGAATATTTGGACCAATCAGACCAGCGGATTGGACCGATCAAACCAGCAGAATGGATCAATTAAATCAGCAAACTAAACCATTCAAACCAGCCAATTGGACCGACCAAACCAGAAGATTGGACCAGTCGAACCAGCAAATTGGACCAATTGAACCAAGCCCAAGACACATGGCCCAAATTCAAGAAAACCCAAGCCCATCAAGTTCCCTATAAATAAGGGACTTGCCACACACAAATTTTCATTCACAAATCATTTTTAAAGAAGGCTAGTGAGAGAAGCTCTGCAAGAAGTTCAAGCTCCCCTCACAAGCATTCGCTGAAGCAGTCAACAAGTGCGTACACTGCACCGCTGCCAAGCACCTGACTACGCAGTGGAATCAAGTCATCGCGACCTCCACGACGTGTAGCTCACGTCACAACGCAAGACTCACATCATCACATTGTAGAATCAGAGGATACTACGAAAGCTTGTAAACACACAACTCTCTGAAGCAAATAAAAATCATTTGTTTCCAATACTTTGTTTAATACAAATATTGTGACTACAATGGCTTCCCAACTGAGAAACTGACAAATGTGGTGGACTATCATCGAAGTTTTTTCAAAACAAGATATCGCGCGTTAATTTACAGTATATATTGTCTGCACAACAAGTTTGTTCAGATTACTTTTGATGTTGTTCATCAGCAAATAACAGTAGTTTTTGAAATGCAGTGGTGACCATGACACTCAGGTTCCATACATTTCAACAACAAAGTGGATAGCATCACTAAATCTGACAGTAAGTGATCGATGGAGGCCGTGGATGATCATTGATCAAGCAGCAGGGTTAGTCCTAACTCTCATTAGTGTACTTCTATATAGTTTACATGATGATGCACATGTTTGAATATGTTTGTTACATGTTTCTTCAGATATACAACAAACATTCAAGTATCAAGACACCTATGAGTTAACCTTTGCGACCATAAAGGTTTGTAAATTTGATTGAAATCAGAGTGACTTATAAAAGTGACCTTGTCTTTTAGAAGTGAAATTATTTACGCAGGGTGGTGGCCACGTTGCCCCTGAGTACAAGCCAAAGGCTTGCTTTGAAATGCTTGACCGATGGCTTGGATATTCTAAACTTTGATGATGCATGGAGGCTATTCTGTCAGGCTACTTGGATCCAAAAATGTCCTTTTTATCAACAGCAAATTCATGTGTCTTCAACAATTAGACGTTGAATGATGCTAAAACTATTCTTAAATAAAAAACGCTGGGTTAAACTCATGTTCTGGTGAGCTTACAAGAAATAAACAGAAGCTGAAATGAATATCTAAATAAAATGATACGTTCCACGAACGATCTTCCACGCTGTGTTGATGCTTCCCTACATACCTTGTTGTCTCAAATATATATAGCTTTATAAAAAAATAGCTTAAGATTGTTGTCACTGGCAACACAAGATAGCTGATGTTGCTTTCTTTAAAGCCTCTAATGCTTTATCCATGTCAGCTTTCAGAATGAGCTGCAGAAACCAGTAACTTGATGCCCACTGGAAGAGGGCATTTGTCGAGAAATGATCTTTTGGTGGTCACTACGAAAACTGAGCTCTCGTCCAACATCTGCAAGTAGATTGATATGTTAGCTGAATCATATATCTGACACTGAGAAAGAAAATTACAAGTGACTCACATGTTTAGCTATTTTATCAAGTATATGCAGATCATCCTTGGAAGAACCTGTTGAGGTCTTTAATTTCAAACAAACAACAGGAGACTGTGGATCACTTGCTGGTGATAAGCCAGGTATGTCAGAGAATCCTGCAAAAGATCATAATAGTTTCAATATGAACAAATGTTTTATACTACTGTGTTAGGTTAGTAGGCAGCAAGTGATTTCTCAGAGCTGCCTGGATCTAATTTTTCACATACATTGGATTACAGATTAGTCTATCTTACCTTTCCATAAAACGGCAACATTTTCTCTCAGCTTCATGATGAGATCTTGATTTGAATCCAGGATATCGATTGCAGTTATAGCAGCAACAAGCGAGATAGGGAGGCAAAGATGCTGAGAAGACATATCCAGAACTGCTCAATCGCTGACCACGGAATTTTTATTAGAAAGTTATCGTGACGGGTTTGTTTTAAGCAATGGGAACAGTAATGTTTCAAAACAGAATTATGTTTGAAGACGTTTTTGTCCAAATCAAGTAACAAGTAGTAATCAATCTCATTAAAAAGCATTTCATACTTGGTGGTCAATGACTCGCGTGCTTCCGGTGCAAAACCCTCCTTCCGTGGCAAGCGCATGTCCCATCGCAGCAGTGACTATATCAATCTTCTCAATCTGTGAAATAGTACACATTTCTTTGTTAAAAAGTTGACTTGTAGCACCACAATGCAAGATTAGCATAAGCATGAAAAGTTATCAGTGAGCAATAATTTTAAAACGTACTGGAACCCAAAATGCTCGGTGATCCCTCTTCCTGAATTGCCAAGCACCCCAAATGAATTGCTTTCGTCCATCAAAACGCGATAACGAAACTCTTCCTTTAGTCTGACAATTTCATCCAAGGGTGCTATCTGGCCAGAATTCTGGAACAAATAAATAGTTCAAATGTCAAAAATTCTCAACTTAATATTAGCCTGTGATACGTGATCTACACCCAAAAATACAAGACCTGGTAAACGGCTTCAACGACAATTACGACGCAGTTTTTTAACCCTCTTATTCTGCAAAGTAATTTTCTCCAAAGTACTTCGCAGTGATTTCATATCATTGTGTTTGAAATAGAT